>JAJJWW010017401.1:0-105748 GCA_023531295.1 Papaver armeniacum
ACTGTGGGTCTCATAGTATTTGTGTCACGCAGTGAATTCCACGGGATTTCATCCCAGTGGATCTAGAATTATTGTAAGATATGTTATTTTAGTTTTCAAATTAAGCATTTAATATTTGCACTTTGGCATGCTCAAGTGGAGTCAGACAAAACATCAACGTAATATTAACTTGTTTTAGGCTTCATCTTATAGGGAGGATGGATTCATGGACACTCTTATCTAGATACTATTTTACATGGCTTGTATCAATTTTTCTCCAATGACAATGAGCTTGAAATAATATTTTGAAGAGACATTCTGCTCATAAAATTTTTACCAACATTATCATCTCCAAAATCCCAAGACACAAATAACCCCACGCTTCATTAGATATCTCTCTTTCTCTCACTGTCTCATTGCGAATGAGATGAGAGCTGAAATTGTAGCCAGCCAATATGATACGCCAGCCGGAAGAATTGGGATATAGGGAATAAGGTATTATGCCAAGCTGCCAAGTAAACGCACTTCTCACGGCTGATGAATCTCCATGGCTGCTAGCTAACAGTTTGATTTTCAGGTTCTAACTTGATAGCATTCTATGACTCTTATCTTGTGATCACAAGCTTTAGGATAAAATCATGCACCCACGGTTTATTATTCCATCTGGTTTCAGTTACTAATTTTTAGAATTGCAATTGTAACATTAATGTTTTTATGTATGGGAAAGCCGCCGGATCTGACAGATGAGGTCTTTCTTAATCGGGTACTGCCAACACAAAACACGTCAGGCACGATGTATATGGATTCCCTAATGGGGCCTGCTCGTTGATTTGAAGAAGTAGAACATGCAATACGGTCTAAAAAACCAACGGGATCTTCAGCTTCAAGTATTACTATCTTTTTACTTTTAAGGTTAGTCCCATATTGGACGATGCAATTTCGAGTTTCTTGAATGTATTGTCTTAGGGTTGCACTGATAATCGCCAATTGGCAATGGATTGGATGCTCAATCTAATAGTCCTACATGGGCTATCAGTCATCATTTCCGCATTTGCGAAATCACAAAGCTTTGGTTGCTTTGCAGATCTTTGCCGAGCCTCTGGTTGCTCGGATGAGCCTCTCCATCTGTTGCTGATTGGTTTTTTTCCGAGCCTCGCCATTCCAAGTATTTTGTATATAATATCTTAAGGTTAGCCAACTTTCTAGCCACAGTTTGTGTTGGTATGCGCTGAAAAAGCAATTCAGGAAGCTCCATCAGAGTGAAGGGGCAAATACCCAGATAATTTTCTATGAGAAAAGTGAACAGTAATTTTGGTAATAGACATTTGCTACATTCTAATAGTCCTACATGGGCTATCAGCCATTTGCTTCCAGCATTATAGTCACTGCTATGGTGGTGGTTTCTTTGCGAGCGTCTCTGTTGAGCTTCTCGATGCATTGCTGATTGGTTTATCAGCTTTCTGAGCCTCTCCATCTGCATTGATTTTCTTGGAGTCGTTCAAGGCCTAAAAGCAGTAAGAATTCCTCCTCATGGAAGCTGACATTTTGGTTAACTGTCACAGGTTTTATTGATCTGATGAATATAATTGACAGTAGTCTGTTATCACGAGAATTAATTCCCGCCCCATTAATAAGAAAATTAATCCAGTACGTCCATCTCACTTCTTCTCAGTCTCTCCACTGCTGCTCCTCCCTCATTTCTTCACGGGTTTTCTTATGACATGAGTTCCCTTATATGTATCACCCTGAAATTGAATGGTAGTGTTTCTGGATATTATCACTATCTTTCTGATCCTTTTCTTTTCTTGTTGTTCATTTTCCTGTCTTGCAGCTAATAAACGGGGACAATTTTTTGTTTCCAGAGAGCCCATGATCCAGTTCAGATGAAATGCCGCTACACTTGAAGGTGATTGCGATACATAATGAGCTGAAGAAATGAGGGAAGAGAACATGGCACCTTTACAGTTGAAGGTGAACGCGATAAAGAATGAAATGAGGGAAGCGGAAAAAAAACATGGCCCTTTACAGTTACAGGCGGCCACACTAAAGCATAAGCTGAATACAACGGAAGAGAACGTGGATGTTTTAGAGGCTATGACGAAGGTAGTTGTGTTGCATCGGACACTTAGTACTATATTATGAAGTATTGATATGTTTTCAAGGGATTAGAATTTTCTGTGGAAGAAAATCTTAAGTGCTCTAATTTGAGAACACTTTGCTGCTAAGATATTTCACGCATCTGAAAACTAAAGATCAAATTGGAATATAACCCAGTACGATTTTGAGGCTCATTACCCAGATATGTCAATGCAGCTTGCACACACCCTCTGTTTAGGCAACCAAAAGGATACCTCGAAAATAATGTTAACTAAAGTGATGGATGAGAATGCAATAATCAAACATTTCAAATATCTCATTACCACCTAAAGTTCAAGAATCGAAATTGAAACCAGAAAAGATCTAAGTGAAAAAGAAAGAATCCAAAAGTATTACATACAGAGGGTGCATTACACATCACTAATGAAATCAATCAATTATAAGGTAACTACTGATTCGTTTCAGGTTAAAATTGTTAAAAAGAAGAGGAACACCCGAGAGATACTGGCGTCTAATAGAAACTGCATACAACAATACGAAACTGCAGGTCTTCTTCCTATGACTTAAGTTGCTTGCAGAATCCACAAATCAAGGAGGTATCAACAATCACATTTGGACTGCAGTTTCAATTCTCATCTCCCTATGCAACTTCAGAGCAAGCAAGACTGACTTTCAGTTTTAAAACGCCCACATATAACTATAAATGTCCCCCCATGTCACAACATCGAGTTGAATTCCATTACACAGTTAAATTCTTGCACTGCTGCACGCAAAGCCCATTGATTAGTGTTATTGAAAGTTATATATGGTCTCACAAGTCAGGATCACAGCCCTGCTAATGTCTGTAATGTTGCTGCAGAGGTTTGAAAAATTGCTCAGGGTTCCACATTAATCAGCCACATTAATCAGTAAGCATGCCCATCTCTCGTAGACCTCACCACTTATGATTCTGCAATTCAAACAATTGATTCTGCAATTCAAACAATTCTTGTTAATGTTAGACTTGTTTTGTCAAAGAGAAAAGACTAATCAAACGGTAACTATTCTAAAATAATCAGTACATAAAAACACAAAGAAACAGGCAGCAGCATCCGTCTATTACAGTATGCATTCTGAATAACAAAACAGGGATGCTAAAAGAAAGAAATTAAGAGATATTGTTTCTTAATACTAATGTATAGAGGCAGGCAATCTGGATCACAATCTCATAACGAACTAAATAACTTAAAAACCTTTCCGAATTACGTATACCAGACAATGAATAGGAGATGAACAAATTGCTCTTCAAAGAAAAGAATACCTTTAAAAGACTAGTTCTGTGTCAAAGATACCAATACTCTACATCATAATATAGATCCAAAAGACTTCTTATTATCACCGTTCTGAATACTATGTCCTGTTCCTGACATCCAAAACTAAGGATTTCTCAATTACACATGCAAATTCTTAAATATCATCCTTTATTTATAGATCTAGTCTGCATACACATTACACTCATCTACAAAGCCCAAACAACAGGCAATTAAAACTCAAAAACAGAAACTAGAAAAATAAAAGAACAGCAAAGAAATAGGAGAATAAATTACTTTAACCATTTTCAAGAATACCCTATAAACAGCTCCAAATTAATCAAAACCCAAAATCAAATATCAACAAATTTGTGCTATTCTTCAGACCTAGTTTCTTCTTGCATAAGCTCCGGCTTCTACCCAGGTAAAATGAAAATCAAACATTAGAACAATCAAGGCAAAATGAAAACTAAAAGTACTCCATTTGAATAGTTTACCAGATATGAAAAGAAGCAAACTCTTCGGTTCTCAAACGGAAGCAAGAGGGATAAACTTGAGTTTTGAGAGGAAAAATCATTGTGTGAGTAAATCATCATCAACAACAAAAGAGTTTCATCTTCTTCTTCAGGCAGTTTCAGTAGAATAATCAGAGTAGAAGTAATAATAGTGTTCAGATCCGTAAGAGATGACCATAGTGCTGAAGAACCCATCATCGAATCAAGAAAGAATTTTGACAGAAATTTCTAGATCTAGCCAGGGAAATAATGAATAAAGAAAGCTTTACTTTGTAGACGGCCGATGAAGATGATTTTTAAGGATACCTCGTGTGTATATATAAGAGGTGGCTAAAATGATAATCCAACGGTTGGGAGATAGGAATTACATATCGATTAGGGTATTGTGTTGTAGTAGCCTGTTTGGATTTACTCGAGAAGCAAAAGCCAGAAGCAAAATTGTTTCACAAGCGCGTTTGGATACCAGAAGTAGAAGTCCGAAGGAAAAGTCAGAAGGAAAAAAATTTTGCTTCATAAAAAGTTGAACTTTTGCTTCTAGAAGTCATTTTGAAATTGTGTGCCAAACTAACTTCTGATTATTTTTGCTTCCAGAAATAAAAAAACAACTTTTGATGTGCTTTTCCAAACAAACTAGTGGGCGATTCCGATCGGGATTTTAAATGAAAAACATTTTAACATTCAGGTGGATGGGCAAGCTGAGTTTGCGACTATGGGAAAAGGCCGTCAGCGACGACACATGTATCGCGTGATATGGACTGGGACCCATTGTTCAACCACCACCACCCAGCAACACAACCTTTAACAGTGAAAGATGTCGAGCCGAGAGGCCAAACGTATGTCGCCAACTGCTAAATGCCCAATGAATCTGTTTCGAACGGCTACAATTGCAAATCCCACAAATTCACCTCATTTTCAACAATTCACCTCACATCTCTCTATTTTCTACGAAAATTCTTCATGCAAACCAAATTTAATCTTCTTCTAGTTTACTAAATGGTTAAGATTCTTAAAAGGAAGTGTACAAAATTAAAAAAGAAATCGAAAGGGTGAAAAGTTACCTCTAGCTCCTGCAGCACAAAATTACCTTTACTCCATATGAGCTCCATGAAACTTCAAATCAAACTCTTTAAACAGCATGAATTGAATGAAATAAAGAGAACTCAAACATTTTGATTCGTACACACATCAATTTCAATACGAAATTAAACTCAGAAACATCAATAGAACCGCAAGATACTTCAACACCTTGGTGATGACTGCCTTGAAATAATAATTAAAACCAATAACTTTTCAACCTTCTGCTAAATCCAATTAGTGGAATGACTTTAAGTTTTCTCCCTAACTATACCTTGGTGTAGCTCTCTCGGCACCAGGGAACAACAACGATCTTGATTAAGAAATTATAACCTAATTATGATAAAAATATTCTATTAATTAAAGATGAAATTGAAAGATGTGGAGGTAAGAAATCTAGATCTGAGATTTAATTCTTCGTGAAGATCCATGTTATATGCAAAATCGTGATGAAGAACAACAGAGATTTGATGAATATTAGCAGCATGAGAAGTTGAATTAAAGAAAATTAAGGTTTAATTAGCGGAAGAGGACCGATACCCTTGAGAATTTCAATTCTCAGGACTGATAACATGATGATATTCAAAGAATGAATGTCTACATTTCTACTGAGACGATTTGATAATCAATCGATTATAAAAGGAAAGATAGATTACAATTAATGGTGAGACTGTGAGTTTATGTAGCTCAACAATTTTGTTGTAAACCAAACATACAACCTACTCTCTCACGTGTTGCTTGCACGTATACAATTCTCTCAATGTTAACTACAGTCTCAGACTCTCTTAACACCACTAAAAATTCTAGCACTCAGGTATATGTTATTAACGAGAAAAAGATGGAGGATGCTATCAAAATTGCGCTTGAGTGGTTAGGTAGTGGTGAAATTTGGGACAGAAAAGATATCAATGACAAGATGAATAAGTTCAATAACAATGTATGCAACCCAATCCTAACTAGGCAGGGTGGTTCCAGTGCTAAAACCAAAATCTGAGGAAGTTGACTAAGGTTAGACTTGTTTACTGCTTTTCTTGTAAGTTCTGCCTTGAAATCTTGAAGTCATTATTCATTTAATGGTTATGGTTTAAGTTCATAGTAGTTCTTAATTTTCTATTTTTTAGCCTCCGAGTATTTCAATTTGCTCTGCAACTCCTGTTACTGTGTTACTCAAGTGTCATGGATATGGTCAAGAATTTGGTTTCATATTTTTAGGTTTGCTAGTTGTATAAATTTGACTATGGATTTTCCATCCCCACATAATAAATGAGAGAAAAAATATTTGCCTCGAATTTGTTGTCCTAATAAATCTTAATTCCGGACCTAATGATGTAACGATTTTTGTTCTCCGGTAAGATTTTGTAGGTAACTTAATAAAATTTTATAAAGTGTCTATCTCGCACCCTTACCCTTTACAATTATCAAGTGTTATCAAATCAAAAGTAACAAACGTGGGGCATGTTGAGGTCTCAAATATATTAAAAACCAAGACAGAGGCTAAGAAAGCTAAAAAGGAGGCTACGAGGGCAGCTAGGAAGGCTGCTAAGAAGTCCCCGTCGGACAGTTGTAGTAATTCTTAATGTCCCGAGCCATTCACATGGGTAATCCATTGTATGGCATCCAGGGAGGGTCGACACATCCATGGAACTGTTATGAGAAGAATGCGATTACTTAAATTTCCTATGGATAATCATCCATCCCTTTGACCGGAATTATTTGGTAAATTAGGGTTTATTGCAAAATTATTAAAGAATTAAAATTATTTCCATATGGACCGTCAAATTCCCAAATTCTTTGTTTAATATACTAGTTTTCACATCCGAGTTTTTGGTTACTTTTTCATAATCTGAAAATATAAGGGAAAAATATGAAAAGTTTTTAAGAAACTTTTGTTAAAAGACAAAAAGAAAAAAAATACCTACATTATCAACTAAATTTAACAGAATTAGTTTTTTTTTTTTTTTTTTATGTGATAACACTAAGTCTCTGGACATTAATTAAGGTCGTTTCGACTGGAAAAAAAAAGTGGAAATGATAAGTATATCGTAGGATTATCCCGACTGATAATCCCGACTGAGATAAAAAGGGTATTATGAGCTCCACCCTTTAACAGGCCCTCATGTTTTCTCATGGTGGGCCCATCATTCAAGATAATCCCGCGGTAGGTGTGGACTCGCCCAAAAGAAAGTGAATGTGTTTGACCATTCAACTGACCATGACCTTGGGAAATCAAACGACTCTCTGCTCATTAAATAGCTCCTCCTCCAATTCCCCTTTACCTCTTCTTCTTCCCAAAAGGTTCACTTTGGAACCGTACCAAAAGCATCACAGGTAGTTTCTCTTTGATCCTTCCTTCCTTGAAACCCTCTAACTCTCTTTGCATCTGTTGTCTTTGCTTTAAACAATATGCGGTATTTATAACTTTGCAGATTAGTCTGTAAGTGTTCAAGGAAATGTCTCACAGCAAGAACGATAAATTAGACTCCGGCCTTTACACTATTATTAAGGTTTAATCTTCTACTTTTTCTTATTTTATTCATTCACATACTTAAACATTATGTAATCATTAGTTGTTATGTGCATGTGGTATACCTATCTAGGTTGTACGAAACGAGGACCTTTATCAACAAATTGGAAGAGATGTTTACTGTGATCTTGTTGATCACGACAAAGTTCATAGCTTCCAAGTTCTCAACAATAAGCCTTTCAGCCATTTTAAGGTACGGATACCCATACTTACTAGCTTATTTGATAACAAACTGTGCACGATGGTTAGTTTGATTTTGCATTTCCACCAAAAATTTATTTCCCATGGCCTAATTTGGAGTGGTCAACACTCGACAGGAAATGGTTGCGATACAGTTTGGTGTGCCGCTGAAATTCCAGCGATTTTGGAAGTGGGTAAACCGTGCAAATCAAACATTTCGTCCTTATCGGCCCTTGATATGTGAAGAAGAAAAACAACATGTAATCACTCTGCACTTGCAAGTTAAATAGATAACTTAGTCTTGGAAATATTAAATCATATTCCTATTGGATTTGTAGGTTGGTCAACTGAAGAGCAGAAAGACAGAAGCTGGGAATTGGGAACTAATACTATTTTTGGAAGGCTTCGAACTTGGGCCGGTAACGATCTTGTCTAAGAATTGCCTGGCCATAAACATGTCTTAACTTTGCAGCAAGATTGATTGTTTTAATCTACAGGATTTATCTTCGATTTGTCTACCACACAAGACGATAGAAGATATTCTGCTTTTTTTTAAGCTTTATAACCCTGAAAGAGAAGAAATTCGGTACGCATTAAGTTATTTTAACTCGCTATATATCTTATAGTAGGAATGAGGCTATTATCTTCTTAGTTTTATTGGAAAACTTAAATTATTTCAGGTATGTGGGGAAGCTTTTTGTGAAAGGTAGTGCGATGCCTGAAGACATTCTTAAGAAACTGAATTATATGGCTAATTTTACTTCCTGTCAAGAAATAAAACTATACAAGGTTAGACCAATCGTCATTATTGGTTCTGTGGCACTCCACATTTACTCAGTTGTTGTTGCTTTTTACCACTAATGGTATATATTATGTTATGGGATAGGAGACAAAGTTTGCAATTAGCACACCTAAAAAACGCTCTAGTTTCTTTTCCAACAAAGGTTTTACGTGGAGCGTCTCTGTGCCTACTGTCAAGTGTGAACTCGTTGACAAGGAACGTACATTTCATGCGAACCAGGTATGTATCATCTGTCAGTGTAGCGCGTAATTATCAATATCCTCAATGGTAGCTAGTCTTTATGGATATTGTCACTATTTTCCTGATCCTTCTCTCTTGTTGTTGTTGATTTTTCTGTCTTGCAGCTAATAAATGGGGACATAATTTGTTTCCAGAGAGCCCATGATCCAGTTCAGATGAAATGCCGCTACCCTGGTGTTCCTTCTTTTCTAAGATGCCAGGCATTACAAGAAGCCAAATCAAAGGTGATTGTGGCAAGAGATGAGTTGAAGAAAGCGGAAGAGAACATGGCACCTTTAAAGCTAAAGGTGATTGCAATGAAGGATAAGCTGAATAAGGCGGAAGCCAACATGGCACCTTTGCGGTTGAAAGTGATTGCGTTAAAGAAAGAGCTGAAGAAAGCGGAAGAGAACATGGCGCCTCTACAGTTGACGGTGAACGCGATAAAGAATGAAATGAGGGTAGCGGAAAAGAACATGGCACCTTTACAGACACTAAGGTATAAGCTGAATACAGCGGAGGAGAACGTGGCTGCTTTAGAGACTATGATTGATCCCTGATTCCAAAGAAAAAAATGAAGCTAGTTGTGTTGCATCGAACGGTTAGGACTATATTATGAAGTATTTTTGTGTTTTTGGGGGATTATAATTTTCTGTGTAGGAGAAAATTTAAGTGTCCTATTTTCTTCTAATGAATGTGACTCCAAACATGCTGCAGATATCACTAGACTGCCTTTGTGCATGCGTGATGTAAATTCAGTTTCATTGTTTTTTTTGGCTATGTTAAGTTTCGCTTATCAGCGCTGCTATGTTAATAACTGCTTAAGAGGATTATAAAGAACACAGAAATTTGGAAACAATTTGTCGCTAAGATATTTCAGGCATCTATGAACTACAGAGCAAATTGAATATAACCCAGCACTTTTTTTGAGGCTACACTCCACAAGCCACAATCATTGCCCATAAATGTCTATGCAGCTTGAACACACAGCCCATTGATTCCTGTCCTATGACAAACTTTTTAGGCAACCAAATGTTAACTAAAGTGATGGAAGAGAATGAAATGAATGCAATAATCAAACATTTCGGATATTTCATTACCAACTAAAGTTCAAGAATAGAAATTGAAACCAGAAAAGATCTAAGTGAAAAAGAAAGAATCCAAAAGTATTACAGAACTGAGAGTACCATACACATCACTAATGATATCGGCTAATTGTTAAAAGAAGAGGGCCACCCAATAGAATCCTGCGTCTAATGGGCAACTGCATATAACAATACAAAACTGAAGGTCTTCTTCCTGTGACTTAAGTTGTTTGCAAAATCCACAAATCCAAGAGGTATGAGCGGTCACATTAGGACTGCAGTTTCAATTCCCCATCTCCCTATGCTACTTCGGAGCAAGCAACACTGACTTTCCATGTTCTACAACGCCCACATAAAACTATAAGTGTGCCTCATGTCAAAACATCGAGTTGAATTCCATTCCTCAGTTAAATTCTTGCATTGTTGCACCGACAACCCCTTGATAGTGTTATTGAAAGTTATAGTCTCACAAGTCAGGATCACAGCCCTGCTAATGTTTGAATATTGTTGGAGAGGTTTGAAAAATTGCTCAGGATTCCACATTAATCAGTAAACATGCCCATCACTTGTAGACATCATCACTTGAGGTTCTGCAATTCAAACGATCCCTGGTAATGTTAGACTTGTTTTGTCAAAGAGAAAAGACTAATCAAACGGTATCTACTCTAATATAATCAGTACATAAAAACACAAAGAAACATGCAGCATCTTGACTTTAAAGTATGCACAATCTGAAAAACAAAACAGGGATGCTAAAAGAAAGAAATTAAGAAACACTGTTTCTTAATCTTAAGGTATAGAGGCAGACAATCTGGATCACGATCTCATAACAAACTAAATAACTTAAAAACCTTCCCGAATTACATATATCAGCAATGAGAAGGCGATGAACAAATTGCTCTTCAAAATCAAAAGAATACTCTACAACATAATTTAAATCCAAATGATTAAAGAAGAATCAATTAGTCTGACCAGAACATATTGTTATATATCACTGCTCTTAATACTCTGTCATCATGTTCATCCAAAACAAAGGATTTCTCAATTACATATATGCAAATTATTAACTAACACCCTTAATTTATAGATCTAGTCTGCATAAACATTACAATTACTTTAACCATTTTCAAGAGAGTACCAAACAACAAGCAATGATAAACAGTAAAGAAATAGTAGAATAAATTACTTTAACCATTTTCAAGAGAGTACCAGCTTCAAATCAATCAAAACCAACAATCAAATATCAACCAATTTGTGCTGTGTTGTTGTTCAGATTTTGTTTCCTCAATAAGATCAGGATTCAAAGTCAGTGGTCTTTAGAAATCCGAATCAAACATTTCATAAGTAATGAAAACTAAAAATCCATTTCAAGAGTTTAACGTGAAACTCTTCAGTTATCAAATGGAAGGTGGTGCGATAAACTTGAGTTCTGAGAGGAAAAATCATTGTGTAAGTGAATCATCAACAACAATGATGATGAGAGTAGACGTGATAATAATGTTAAAATCTGTGAGAGATGGCAATACTGTTGAAGAAAGCATCATCAAGAAAGAATTTGGCAGAAATTTTATAGATCTAGCAGGGGAAATAATGAACAAAGAAGGTGTTTGGAGACGGCTGAACTCTGTAGATGTTTTCTCAGGATACCTCATGTGTATGTATAAGGATAGCTAAAATGATAATCCAACGGTTGGTAGATATTTGAGATTGATCCATTAGGGTATTGTGTTCGTAGGCTTTGGGCAATTCCTATCCGAATTTTAAAGGAAAAGATTCGAACAGTCAGGAGGATGGGCAAACTGGGCTTGCGACTATGGGAAAAGGCCTTCGACAGAGTCTCAGTGGAATTTTTTGCTAGATGTCTTGAAAAAAAATTGGGTTTAGCGAGTGGTGTCAGCTTGTGAACCAATGTGTTAGCACTGTTTCCTCTACAGTCTTAGTTAATGGTGTCCTCGGGAATCAGTTTGTCCCGTCTAGATCCTTTATCTCTTTACCTTTTCGTATTGTGTATGGAAGTTTTATCACGGGCTATTTCCAATGCGAAGGAGTCTGACCTCATTCATGGGATAAAGTTGGGGGTCAATGCCCCTCAAATATCCCATCTTTTGTTTGTTGACGACCTTTTGGTGTTTTCTTAAGCTACTAGTACAGAAGGTGAGAACATTTTGAAAATCTTCACTGACTTTAGCAATGCTTCAGGTCAGTTGATAAACTTTGAGAAGTCAGGCATCTTTTTTAGCACAAACTCTCACCAGAACACCATAGATACTGTTAGGAACATATTGGGAGTTAGTAAAACTTCGTTGAATGATAAGTATTTATGATCGTCCCTTTTCACACATACTTCGAAAGTAATTTCCACTCAAAGTGTTATTGATAGAGTTGAGAGAAAGCTCCAAATTTGGAAACCTAAGAATATGTCATGTGCTGCTAAATCTACTTTAATTCATACATCTACCACAACTCTTCCAATGTATCAAATGAATTGCTTTAGAATTCCAGTTGAAGTTTCTAACAAGATTGACAACATTTAGCGAGATTTTTTTTGGGGAAAAGATGTATATGTTAATAGAGGAATCTATCCAAAAGCTTGGGGTAAAGTTTGCATCCCAAAGGAGTTAGGGGGAATGGGATTTCTTAATCTTTGGAGTTTCAACAGTGCAATGCTAGCAAAGATAACTTGGAGACTTGTACAGGATCCATATGCTATGCTAGCTCAGGTAATGAAGAACAAGTATTATCCGGACCATAGTCTCCTTAATGACGAGATAGTGTGTCCTGCAACTGCTTCTTGGGTTTGGAAAAATATCAACAGAGAAATTCCAAAAATCAGGTACAACTCTACTTGGATAGTGGGAAATGGGAAAAAAAATACGAATCTAGGAGGATTGGTGGTGCATTGAGATAGCAGGCAATCTTAAGCCTTTGAATAAACAAAGAATGAGTGTTACTTATGTTGCTGAGTTAATGGAGTGCACTGGGGACAGATGGAAATGAAATACAAATGTGTTAAAAGCTTGCTTTCGAAGGGAGGTGGTGGAAATAATCAGTTCGATCAAAATTTCAGAGGGAGAGGAGGATAAACTAGTGTGGAATCTAGAAGCAAATGGGAAGTTTAGCACTAAGTCCCTCTATACTCAGATTTTAACAAATGATCAGTTGGAGCAGCATAATGACAAAAACCTTGGGTAAAGGTGTGGAATCTAAACACTATACCGAGGTTTAAAACTTTCCTTTGGAAATGTGTTCATGCTATCCTACCACTCAATGAGTGGATTTTGAGAATTATACCATACATAAACAAGTTGTGTCCTATGTGTGGACAGCAAGAAGAATCTCTTAACCATATCTTTATGAATGTGATTTCACTTTATGTTTATTTACTAGTATTGGCTTTAATCCTTTTTTTCTTTATCTTTTTGAATAATAAGGTACAGTTTCTTGGATGGTTTACCAACTGGTTTACAAGAACCAACATTAGGAACAAAGGAATTCTAAACTAGCCGGAAACAATGGCAACAATCATGTGGGATATTTGGAAAACTAGATGTGATTTAGTATTTAGGAAAATCGGTCCAAATTTAGATGTCACTAAATATAGTGTTGCTACCTTAGTGAAGGATAATGCTAGAAGTACATGGCATTTAGAGAAAATGGATGAGATGGACATCTCTAAGTCGGATTATACCTTAAACCCAACCATTTTGTCTGTGAAAATAAATGTTTATGTTATAATGGATACTAATACAATTATTTCAGGCATAACTCTAACTTTCTCTGACCATACAGGTGCTTACTCAGGAGCCAAGTGCATCCATATCGTAGGAACCAGTAAAGAGGAGTTAGAGGAAAGAGCAGCTTCATCGACAATCAAGTGGATTCGTGACTTAAAGCTTCAGATGATACACATTGAATGCGATAACTTGAAAGTTCTTGAAGCAGCTAGGAAACCAATTACCAAGATAAAAAAAAACTCGTTGCGACTATTTATGTCTTCATCTGGAAAGGTGAAGACATGGATATTGTGTACTTTTTCTTAGATTAGTGGCAGGTCCAGATGTCGTTCTACATCATGTGTCAGGGCATATAGACGACCGACATCATATCATAGACTGAGTGAGAAGTGGTTGGTCACAATTGCACGTTGTTTCCAATCCGAGATAGAGTGGATAGATAGACTAAGTCTTATGGGCTAGATTGGAGGTGCTAGATTAGCACTTAAGTGTTGCAATTCAAAAAAAAAAAGTGTGACAAAAAAGTTAAGACTAGTTCTCTCTCCTACCAGTTGCTAGTAGGTGAACTAGCATGCTAGATAGTTACGCTGAATGATTCAGCGCTTGAAAAACTACCTTTTCGTGGAATGGTTCAGCGCTGAGAGATTTATTTTGATCTGACGGCTAAGATTTAAAGCGCTGAACCATTCAGCGCTGGGCTGACGTGGACTGCTAATCTAGCTGCTAGATTAGCACTCCCATAAGACTTAGGAGGTAGTCCTGACTGCTAATTTAGGTGCTAGACTAACACTCCATAAGACTTAGTCTAAGTTCTATTTTATACTAGCAAAAACCAGAACACCAAAAGAGTGGCCCTATTGTTAAAAAGATAGTGGTATGCGACTAAAACGTTTCATTTCCTAGATAGTGGGATTTGTAAGGTGAGCATACAGGGGTGCTTTCTTATCATTTAAGATTGTGAAAATCACAAGATTTTCCTAAATACACCAACAAACGCAATATTTGAAAACGCCCCTTTTCTCAGATCAACTCGCAATTAAATGATATGGACGACAAAATGTTGGACTACTAATGTTACAACTCATTGCGACTATTTATGTACCCTTTTTGGTACTTGAAGGTATCAAACACGGGTCGTAGCTCATCAGTGCCGAAAAAAGCTATTAAATCCAATTCGTATTGCAAGACCAAAGACAAGCAAAGCCGAGTCCATATTAGGCCAAAGGAACTTTTGCAAGATATGCACAAGGTTGTGCATTACTATGCTTCCTTGAGAGATAGCACTATGATTGACCTCATCCCTTCCCTATCCCTCGTATGTAGGGAAGGGATAGCACAAGGAAGACAGCCTCACTATGGTGCCCCCTTTTCCCTTCCCTACATGATACGGTTACTGAGTAGCTGTATGAATAGTGTCATACGGCAACTGAGTAGCCGTATTTTTTTTCTCCCAGTTTTCTTCAATAGGAATATATTTGTCTAGGTAAAAAGAATATTTTAGAGTAAAAAATCGATATATAATAGGTAAAAAGGAGATACGATAGGTAAAAAAAGCGTTTTAGTAAAAAAAAAAAAAAAAAGTGAAAAAAGAAAGTTTTAAGGTAAAACTTTAAAAACCAAATTAATATGTTACGGCTACTGAGTAGCCGTAAAGTGTACATAAATACAACAACTGAGTAGCCGAGTGATTTCCCTTCCCTACAAGGGGATCAGATGTGATCCTCATAATAGGGAAAGGGAGGGATATCCCTACATATGTAGGGATATGGGAGACCATAGTGGATGATTTTTTGGCTTTTTCCCTACATGTGAGGGATAGGGAAGGGATGAGGGCAACCATAGTGCTAGTTCTGAGTAAGCATCCGGGGACAATAATGATTTCTTGTAAAAGCTTCATTCATTTCCAACAATAATGTTTCCTTGAGGAAGTTGTACATAGGTTCAATTATGTTTCCTTGGGTAAGCATTACATCATAAGAGTGGATTAATATTATGATGCTTTTTCGGGAAAGTGACACAAAGATAGTGATGTTTTCTTGGGTAAGCATTATCAACTTTCATCTTTCAACCAGCATTGGTTTTGCCAATTTACAACCTATGCTTTTCATATTTACCGCCCACGTTAATTACCACCCTCACTTATACTATTTATCACCCATAAAAATTTTCATAAATCCTAAATACTACTTTTTGACTTTTTATTTTCATCCAACAACAAAACAACCCAAATAATAAACATAAAAAACCCTAATATCTAAAATAATTTTTCTTCACCATCTTCCACCACCAAACACCATCATCACTCTTAGTTTGTGGTAGTAATTTGTGATTATGTATCAAAAATATGCCTCCAAATAAAGGAGAAAATGTTCTAGCAAAATAAATGCCCAAAAATGGTATAATTAAACCTAATTGTATATATGTAAATTCATGTATGATTCTATACATAAATTCATGTGTATATAATTTCTTCGATTGATTAAAGTGCTTAAGGACCGGTTAATTGGTTCTAAAAGACTTAAGACTTATAACACAAATAGAAATCATTAAACATCTAATGACGTTCACTTTATTAAGAATCAAAAATTATTGTATTTGTCCAATAATGAACATTTGTATAAGCACGTAGTCGTTCAGACACAACCCACTATTGTTTTGCACTGTTCAAGCTTTGGCCCTGTGATAGACGCAATTCTATATAATGTTAGTACTCGATTTTGCGCTTATTTTGGTATTTTATGTCTTTGTAGGTGTTTTTGGAGAAATAAGCTTTTGCGGGAAAATTGGCTCGAAAAGTGGTATTTGCACTCGCCGGAGAAAATTGCTAAATGGACCCAAGATTTGGATAAGGGGCACCTCATTTTCTAAGGGGTAGCCCAACTGCTATTTACACCCCATCAGAGGATAAAGGGTATCCCATTCAGGGAAGTTTGGGAGTTTCGGAGAATTTGGTCTATTTTTGGAAGTTAAGTAAGGTATGTGGAGAAGATATATACTGTTGTGGATTCGTATCCATCAAACTCAGAGAAATTTATGTTCTAAAAGGAAGCAAATCCTGAAGAGAAGAGAAAAGAGAGCCGAGAGTTTCTGCCAAAGATAAACCCGAGCTTTCTTGGGTATTCTTGCACATGTTGGCTATATATAGGTTGGCAAAGAGTTCTAGGAGGTGGGTCGAGACTTTGGGGGTTGAACAATCGAGATCAGGTGGAGTTGCAGAGAAGCTTGCTGTTGTTCCTGGGAAGAAGAAGAAGAACAGTGCAAACCGCAGAAAAGAAAGTCGCAGAAACCGTTACCTAATCTTTCAAATCAAATACCTTTGTAACAGTTTTGTAACAATTAAGTTGAGATCGCAACACTTCTGCTAGGGTTTCTCTGTAACAGTGGGTTTTGTAAGAATCATCTCTGTTACAAACTCGCTGCATTATATTAGTTTGCAATAAAAACACCTTTTGAGCCATGTTTCTATCTTTTGGGTGTGTTTTCGACATGAGGAGCTAAACCCCTTTGCTGAGGCGACGGAGGAAGCCATATTTCATGCATGTGGTAATTATATTTAATTCTTTTATGACTACTTGCACTATTATCAATCGTTTTGTGATTTTTCTTAATTGATTGTGATGTCGTATGATGATGTATGCTTGGTCTAAGTGCTTTTGATGCGTCATGCTAGTGATTTACAATCAATCTTTTAAAAATCTACCTTGGCAAAGAAACAAAGTCAATATTTTATTTGAGATATAATTGTTTGGAATAATCTAGCAGTCGCATGAATGAGTTTATGGTGGAATCTCGAGTCTCGGTACCTCTCGTTATCGTGACAAACTTGTGTAAATATTATCTTTGTTTTTAGAGTTTTATATTTTTAAGTCTTAAATCGAGTCTTTACAAGTCTGAGTTGAACGAATCTCTTTTTACCACTTTATACAACAACATAAAAATCACATCAATTTTTGACGCCGCCGACGCGGACTTGTTTTTAGGGTTTTTGATTTATTTTTTAGTTTTTTTATTATTATTATTATTTTTGTTCTTTTTTACGTTTTTGGGTATTTATCTTTTGTCTACGGGTTCTGGATCATAAAGAAAATTGAGCCAAGGAGTTTGGTGATTTCGTAAAGACTTGGAGTGAAAGATTAAAGCAAAAAGAACAGAAAAGAAGACGATTTTATTTTAGTTATTTTGTTTTTAGGGTTTGTTTATTTTTAGAAAAAAAAAATTGTATTAGGGTTTATTATTTTTGTAATTTTTCTTTTCTATTTGGACTTTGGACTTTTGGAATTTGGACAATATTTTTATTTTTACCCTACGGAAGGGTACTTTAAATATAAATTGTTTGCAGAGAAGGAGGACAATTACGATATTGTCTCTGCACCTTGGGTTCGTACACTGACATAGGAGTCAGTGGCCCGAGTTGACTACAACCGATTCATCCCCGTATGGAACAGAGGTAAGATTGAACACTCGCGAATCCCCTTTCGCCGAGTTCTTTGGATTCCTTCGTTTGCATATATCTTTGAGGACTTGAATACGGATGCTTTAATTTTCTAGTAAAGGGCAAGGCCTGGCCATACAAGATAAGGGTTCGGATTTCATCACCATTCTCTTCTTGCCTGCCTTACGAACACGTAACCTACGCGAACCTAAGCCTTAAAATTTTGACTAGAACAAGACCGATAGGGTAACGAGCTAAATAGGAAAGTCATTCGAAAAATATTGGTTACTCTTTTAAGCACACTTCGAAGTTCATGAAGGTTTCTGTGAGTTGAATGCGTGACTGCGCCGCCTTGTAATTCCGGTGAGGCCTTGGGTATCAAAGCTCCACCGAGATTCCCTCGCCTATATTCAACTTACTTTGACTCGGATTGATTCCAGAGGGGTTTGCTTAAATTGTAACGAATTCCCTTTCGAAATATTAGAAGCTGGTCTAGAAACAATCTAAGTGGAGCCATCATGCTTTTTGTTTGCTAGAAATCTCTAGGTTTGCTTTGGTTGATTCGGCCTTGATTTCTGATTGCATAGAATCCCTTTACTTATTATGTTGCATGCCTGAACGTAAAAGAGACGCCCTAGGTAGATTTGTTAAAGAGAAACCTAGTAGTTCTAAGCGTCTCGATTACCTCAATTTAGAAAGTCCGATTTTTGAAGGGTCCGTTTTTGAACGTCAGTTTGAGGAGACAATCCCTAATATTCCGATAGTGCCAGAAATGGCAACTTTGAAAGCTTTGTTGAACCCAACTAGGACTACTCGTCCCTCGTGTATCAGGTTAGCTGAAACAGAAGCAAATTATGAACTTAAACCCGGGACCTTACAGCTGCTCCCAATCTTCTTAGGGAAAGAAAATGAAAACCCCTATTTCCATGTTAGGGACTTTGAGGAAATTTGTAGTACCCTAAAGATTAGAAACCTTGATGATGATGCTTTGAAACTCAGGTTATTCCCCTTTTCCTTGAAAGATAAAGCCAAATTGTGGCTATATAGTTTGGCTTCTGGTTCAATTGAAACATATGAATAACTTACATTTGCCTTTTTGAACAAGTTTTTCCCTAGGAACAAAACATCGTCTATTAGGACGCAAATCTGCACGTTTTCTCAACATGAGGGAGAATCTTTGTATAGGTATTTGGAAAGGTTTAATGATCTATTAGCTCAATGTCCTCATCATGGTCTAGAAAAGGTTTGGTTAGTTCAGATACTTTATGAGGGTTTAGATTATTCCACTACAACCACAGTAGAATCTATGTGTACAGGTGGGTTTGAAAACCAAACAGTTGATGAGGCGATGACATATTTGCATGAAATCGCCGAAAAGATCCAACAATGGGAAAATAATAGATAACCCCAGAAAAAAATTCTTCTAGGCAGAGGAAACGTTAATAGGGTAGAAGGAGGCTTTGAATCAGATGCCAAAATTGCTGCAATAGCAAAAAGGTTAGAAGCTTTAGAAGTGGGTCAGACTACTGGTAGATTGGAGCCTTTTTGGGAAGACCAGAATAATGAAGATCAAGCCAATGCTCCCTATAATAACACTAGATTTGATAACCGTCAGAAGTTTGACCCATATTCAGAAACCTATAATCCTGGTTGGAGAAACCATCCGAACCTTTCTTGGTCTAAGGGCCAGAATCAAGGTCAGTTTAGTAATTCTAATGCTCCCCCAGGTTTTGGCTATACTAAGAATCCTTCAGGACCAGTTCAGTTTCAGAATTAGTCAGATAAGAAAATAAGTTTAGAGGAGTCTCTCAACTTGTTAACTCAGCAAACTGCAAAATTTCAGGTATCAGTAGAACAAAGTCTACAAGCTAGTAACATGAAAGGACAAGAAAATAGTCAGGCTATTTGCGAGTTAAAAACCCAGGTTGGTCTGATAAATGAGTCTTTGAGAGAAAGAGGTAAGTTTCCTAGTCAAACAATACCCAACCCTAGAGGAGTTCATGAAGTAGGTGCAAAATCATCGAATCAGTTGAATGCTATTAGAACCCTTAGGAGTGGTAAAGTAGTAGACAATCAGGTAACCATGCCCGATAGTGAACATATTGTAGTTCACCCCTCAGGACCACCACTAGCTGAGGGGACTGATAAAATTTCTGATGATGCCAATTCGGTTCCTGAGAGGTCTGATTCTGTGTCTAGAGCCCCGTTTCCCCAACTATTAGTACCAACAAAGAAGGAATCGAACTTTAATGACATTTTGGAGGTTTTTAAGCAAGTTACCATAAACCTTCCTTTATTAGATACAATTAGGCAAATTCCTGCTTATGCCAAGTTCCTTAAGGATATGTGTACGCGAAATCGAAAACTTAGCGTCCATAAGAAAGCCTTTTTAGCCAGTCACGTAAGTTCGATCATTCAGAACACCACAACTCCAAAGTACAAAGACCCAGGTTCCCCTACCATTGTTTGTACAATAGGTAAACACCGGGTAGAAAAAGCTTTACTTGACTTAGCAGCCAGTGTGAACTTACTGTCGTACCATGTGTACTTATAGCTAGGACTTGGTGAAATGAAACCTACTCAGATGACATTTCAGTTAGCTGATAGGTCTGTTAAAATTCCTCGAGGTGTTATTGAGGATGTTCTTATTGAGGTTGACAAGTTTATTTATCCAGTGGATTTCGTGGTCCTAGATACCCAACCTGTCCCCGACCCAGAGAACCAGATGCCTGTGATTTTAGGTCGCCCATTTTTAGCTACGTCTAATGCGATCATTAACTGTCGAACTGGTGTGATGAATTTATCTTTTGGTAATATGACTATGGAGATGAACATTTTTAATGTCAGTAAGCTACCATATGAGCTAGATGACACATGTGTTGAAGAGGTGAACATGATAGAAGCCTTAGTTCAGGAGTCATTACCAAATATTTTATCAGAAGACCCATTAGAAAGTTCTCTATCCCATTTTAGTTTATACTTTGAAGACGATAGCACTATTGAACAAGTGAATGCTCTATTAGATTCTACCCCTGTGTTAGACACTGATAGTTGGAAAGCTAGGTTCGAACCATTACCAGTTTCTGAGACTACCTTAATCCTTCTTTAGAAGATCCTCCTAAGTTGGACCTAAAACCACTACCCGACACTCTAAAGTATGTGTTTTTAGGCCCATTTGAGACTTTACCTGTGATTGTAGCTTCCGATTTGGATAGTGATCAGGAAAGTAGGCTAGTAAAAGTACTTTAAGACAATAAGGAAGCTTTAGGGTGGACTATAGCAGACATTAAGGGTATAAGTCCTACTGTGTGTATGCATCAGATTCATTTAGAACAAGACTCCAAACCTTCTAGGGAGATGCAACGTCGACTGAACCATAACATGAAAGAGGTAGTTCGAAAAGAGGTGCTTAAGTTGTTAGATGCGGGTATTATCTACCCAATTTCGTACGGTAAGTGGGTCAGCCCCGTTCGAGTTGTCCCCAAGAAATCGGTATCACCGTAGTCGAGTAATGATAATAATGAGTTAATCCCAACCCGAGTGACCACGGGATGGCGTGTCTGTATCGACTATAGGAAATTGAACAAGTTCATAAGGAAGGGTCCCTTTCCCCTTCCTTTTATCGACTAAATGCTAGAGAGATTAGCTGGACATAGTCATTATTGCTTCTTAGATGGCTACTCCGGTTATAATTAGATCTTTATTGACCCAGAAGACCAAGAGAAAACCACTTTTACCTGTCCCTTTGGTACCTTTGCGTATAGTTGCATGCCTTTCGGGCAATGTAATGCGTGCCCCTGCGACTTTTCAGCGTTGTGTGATGAGCATATTTTCTGATATGGTAGAACGGTTACTAGAGGTCTTTATGGATGATTTTTCAGTGTTTGGTTCATCGTTTGATGACTACTTGCATCATTTGACATTAGTGTTGACTAGGTGTAAGGAAAAGAATTTAGTGCTTAATTGGGAAAAATGCCATTTTATGGTTAAATCAGGAATTGTGTTAGGGCACATCGTTTCTTCTAAGGGTATAGAGGTTGATAAAGCCAAAGTTGACCTTATTAAGACTTTACAGGTCCCAAAAACCATAAAAGATATTAGGTCATTCCTAGGGCATGCAGGTTTTTACCGTCGATTCATTAAGGACTTTAGCTTGATTTCTAGACCTATTTGAAATTTGCTTGCAAAAGATGTTAAGTTTGTCTTTGATGATGCTTGTTTAGAGGCTTTTGAGAAGCTTAAGAATTTACTCACTACTGCCCCGATAGTCCAGGCACCTAACTGGAACCTACCCTTTGAAATTATGTGTGATGCTTCAGATTATGCTATAGGTGTTGTGCTAGGTCAACGAGAAAACAAATTACTTCATGTGATTTACTATGCTAGCAAAACTCTGAATGATGCCCAAATGAACTATATGACTACCGAGAAGGAACTGTTAGCCATCGTGTTTGCCTTGGATAAGTTTAGATCCTACCTATTAGGTTCTAAGATCGTAATCTATACTGATCATGCTACTTTGAAATACCTTTTGTCTAAGAAGGATACCAAACCTAGATTGATTAGGTGGATCCTTTTGTTACAAGAATTTTGTCCAGACATTAGAGACAAAAAGGGTGCCGAAAATATAGTAGCGGACCACTTGTCTAGGCTAGTTGTTAGCTCCCCTAATGATTTCCTTCCTATAAGGGATAGCTCTCCTGATGAACAATTGTTCTCTGTTTCCCAATCACCTTGGTATGCGAATATAGTGAATTATCTTGTTACTGGTCGAATGCCTCAACATTGGGGTAAGCAAGATTGCTCTAGGTTTTTAGCCGAGGTTAAGCATTTGTTTTGGGACGATCCTTATCTGTTTAAGTATTGTCCAGACCAGATTATTAGGAGATGTATACCCGAGAGTGACCAGTCCAGTATTATCTCCTTTTGTTATGAACATGCATATGGGGGTCATTTTAGTGCTAAGAAGACTGCTGCTAAGATATTGCAGTGTGGTTTTATTGGCCTTCGTTGTTTAAAGACTCCCATAGTCATTGTGTTTCTTGTGAGCGTTGACAGAGGTTAGGAACCATTTCCCGTATAAATATGATGCCTTTAAACCCTATTTTAGTGATTGAGGTCTTTGATGTGTGGGGTATTGATTTTATGGGTCCATTTCCTAATTCTTTAGGTTATCTTTACATACTTGTCGTTGTAGACTATGCGTCTAAGTGGGTTGAGGCGGTTCCGTGTAAAACAAATGACCACATGGTCGTAGTCCAGTTTTTGAAAGAGAACATACTTACACATTTTGGTACGCCGCGAGCTATAATTAGTGATGGAGGTTCACACTTTTGTAATAGACCGTTTTCACTTTTAATGAAACAATATGGTATTACCCACAAAGTAGCAACCCCATATCACCCACAGACTAGTGGTCAGGTAGAGGTCTCCAACAGGGAAATTAAACGTATTTTAGAGAAAACAATTAATCCTAATAAGAAAGACTGGTCGTCGAGGCTTACTGATGCCTTATGGGCTTACCGTACTGCGTTTAAGACACCCATTGGAATGTCATCTTATCGTTTAGGGTTTGTCAAGGCATGTCACCTTCCTGTCGAGTTAGAGCATAGAGCCTATTGGTCTATAAAGAACTTAAACTTTTCACTTGACAAGGCAGGATCTCACAGAAAGCTCTAGCTCAATGAGTTAGACGAGATTCGTAGAGATGCACACGATAGTGCTAAGGAGTATAAGAACAAAATGAAACTTGTGCATGATAAGAATATTTTACGAAAGTCATTTTCTCCAGGTCAAAAATTTCTTCTGTATGACACTCATTTGCATCTATTTCTCGGGAAGTTACGCTCTCGGTGGACCGGTCCTTTTGTGGTCCGTACTGTTTTTCCTCATGACGCTATTG
This sequence comes from Papaver armeniacum, assembly GCA_023531295.1. Taxonomy (NCBI): domain Eukaryota; kingdom Viridiplantae; phylum Streptophyta; class Magnoliopsida; order Ranunculales; family Papaveraceae; genus Papaver; species Papaver armeniacum. The sequence continues at coordinate 23,833 of JAJJWW010017401.1, forward strand.
AGATTGAGACACCAGATGGTAGTAGTTCTTCAAAGGTTAACGGTCAGCAATTGAAGCCCTTTTTAGAGCCTTTTCCTACAGGTGATGTTGAGGAGGTCCCTCTGGAGGACCCTGTTTACCTCGCACTTCTTACTAGCTGACCCTTCATACTAGCTAACCAATATGTTGAGGAGGTCCCTCTGAGCCAAATGTCTCTACAGTGTAGCGCCACCGTTGCGCTTCACTGGCCTTGTAGGGTTTTGCCATTCTTAGCACTTGATAGTCTATGTAATGTCGCGCAATCATTGTCGGACACTAACTTGGACTGCAACACTGTAACGCGCAATCTTTATGCGTCATTTGCCTGACCCTTCATACTAGCTGTCACAGGTTCGCACTTCTTAAATGCAAAACCAACTAAACAATGGCAATTATGCTCCACAGCACAATCTCAGCCAATTCTCACTTAGCCAATACTTCAACTTCTTGACTAATTCTCTATTCAGCCCATACTAAACATAGGTTCTGCTCACAAATCTTTCAAGCCTTCAACCAATTGCACACACTCCGCTTGATGCATAAATAATAAGCCAAACCAAAGGGAAAAATGCACCAATAGAACTTTTCTTTAAATCAGGCCTTAGCCTTTTATTTATTGCACACTTAGGGTTACACACTCTTCTTGTTCCGGATTACCCAATCCCTTCACAAGATCATGCTTATATAGATTTACCAAAAGCTATATACAACTAACTGCAAGCAGTTATACATTTACTTTACAACTGGCAGTTAGCTAACTGTGCCAAACTTGCCAAACCGTTCACTAGCCAAACGGGACCTTCCTATCAATTAGAAAGCATAAACTAAACCCACTCTTGTGTAACCAACTCTAAACTGTCAAGGCCATGTGCCCTGAACATGTCATCTTGCCTTGTTTCCAGATCAACGCATTTGCCAGCCAAATATTGCGCTATCACGAATGTGCATCATTCTGCAAATGATGCAAGTGTGCTAATGCAAGTCTTGCTTGCATGCCTGCACGCCCCATGCATACAGGTAACATGCCAAACTCTCTTGGCATCTCGTGATGCTAATCTCGCATCCTTGGACATGTCCAAACCCTGTTTGGCTCATGCCATTCTGTTGCTGCAACTCAGACATGCACTTGTACTAAATACCGCTATTATGGCTTACGTTGCGCTATTATAGTCTCATTGCACTATTATAGCTTTGCATTGCACCATTATGGCGGAGTACTTGCATCTCTGACACTTTGGCCAAGCCACTGGTGATGCACCATCATTATGCATCATCACTTGGCCACTTGACAGCACCGTCATAGACCTCCCCCACTAGCTGAACTCGACGCCCTCGTCGATTCTTTTTGTCGTAGGTAAGCCTGAATTTGTTCTTCAAATTGCCACAATGTAGTATCCTTCTCCCAAGATGCCTCGGAGTCTAGCAACCCTTGCCACTTGAGTAGAAAATAAGTTCTCTTATTCTTCTTACTTTGCCCCATAACTCGATCATCAAGTATTGCCTCAACTTGCTTATCGAATTGAGATCTGACTACTGGTGCTGCACGCTTCGCTTGTTGTCTCGAAGTGTCCAGCAAATCAGGATGGTATTTCTTCAAAAAGCTGAAATGAAAAGTGGGATGCAGTTTCAACCTGTCTGGCAACTCAAGTCTGTAAGCCACCTTACCAACTCTTTGCATTACTTTAAAGGGACCATCATATCTTGGAATTAGGCCTCTATGCACTGTCTTGCTAGAAATCTCCTTCCAAATCTGGGGCGTTAGCTTTAACAGAACCATATCTCTTACCTCAAACTCTACATCTCTGCGATGCAAGTCAGTATACTTCTTCATTCGTCTTTGCGCCTTTGATGAACTATCATGCGCCTGCTCAGTCATCTCTGTCTTTGACCTTGCATAACGATAATCTGCTGGACGGGAACCTTGCTTCTTAGCCTTTGGCACCTCATGAGGGGTTAATGGATGATGGCATGTAGCTAACTCGAAAGGACTCAGCTCCGTAGCTGAACTCTTGTGCAAATTGTAACAAAATTGGGCCGTATCCATCAACGCCACCCAATTTCCCTGGCTTGCCGTCACATAATGACGCAAGTATTATTCTAGCAATGCATTTATCCGCTCCGTATGACCATCGATTTAGGGGTGATTGCTAGTAGAAAACTTTAGTTCGGAACCAAGAATTCCAAACAAGGTGGTCCAAAACCTGCCTGTAAATCGTGAGTCTCTATCACTCATGATATCTTAAGGAATTCCCCAATACTTCACTACATTCTTGAAGATCAGCTCCGCTACAACGTCTGCATTGAAAGAATGGGGGCAGGGAATGAATGTAGCATACTTTGAAAAGCGATCAACGACGACCATTATCGAGCTAAAGCCTTGCACCTTTGGTAGCCTGTTAATAAATCCCATCGACAAGCACTGCCATGGCTTGTCTGGAATCAACAAAGGTTGTAGAAATCGTGCTACGCTTCTCCTTTCCGTCTTATCCAATTGACACACTAAGCAAGTCTTCACATATAATTCAATATCTTCTTCCATCTTAGGCCAGTAAAATGAACGAGCTGTCAAAGCATGCGTTCGTTCCATGTCTGGATGACCAGCCCAAATGGAATCATGCGTCTCTCGCAAGATTTCCCTTCTCAAGCCACCTGAATTAGGTACATAAATTTTTCCTCCCTTAGCATAAATGACTCCATCATCTAGCCAAAATCGACGAACGATCCCATCACAGATCTTTTTAGTCAGGCGCACACATGTCTGATCATTCTTCGTCTCTTCTTTGATTCGAGGCAACAACTCTGCCTCAATCGTGGTCAGTTCCGCAACATATTATGTCACCAACTTTCTTCTTAACGCATCTGGTATAGAATTAAGCTTTCCTGGCTTATGCTCGAACTTATATTCTAACTTGCTCAAAAAGTCAAGACACCTTGCCTGTTTTGGTGAAAGTTTCTTCTGGCTGTTAAAGAACGTAATGGCCACATTATCCGTCCTTATGATGAAATAAGTTCCTAACAAATAATAGCGCCACGTCCTTAGGCAATGTATCACTTCCAACATCTCTTTCTCATGCACAGTGTATCTCCCTTCAGCATCATTAATCTTACGACTCTCGTAAGCCACTGGATGGCCATCTTGCACCAAGACTCCCCCTAGAGCCCTGTCTGAAGCATCAGTGTGCACTTCAAATGGTAAATCGAAGCTAGGTAAGCGAAGAACTAGTTCTGTAGAGACCACTTCCTTCAATGCATCAAATGACCGCTGACACTCGTCATGCCATGCCCAAGATTTGTCCTTGCTCAACAAATCTGTCAAAGGGGACACTTTCTTTGAATAGCCAACTATGAATCGCCGGTAATAGTTAGCTAAACCCAATAAATAACGAAGATCTCCAAGCTTCTTAGGTTCTGGCCAATCCAAAATGGCCTCTACCTTTTTCTGGTCCATATGCACGCACCCTTGCGATATCACATGGCCAAGGAAAGTGATTGTGATCTGGGAAAACTCACACTTTTCCTTCTTCACATACAAACTTGCTTCTTTAAGATTTGCAAAAACTTTGATAAGATGCATCGCATTCTCTTCCAAAGTCTCACTGTATATGACTATGTCATCCAAGTATACCACTACAAAGCGGTCAATGTACTCAGCAAACACATCATTCATCACGTTACAAAATGTTGGTGGAGCATTCATCAAGCCGAATGGCATAACACGGTATTCAAATGATCCATACCTTGTTACTATTGCAGTCTTTGGTTCATCACCTTCTGCTATGCGCACTTGGTAATAACCTGAGCGCAAATCCAATTTGGTAAATAATTTAACTTTGGCCAACCGATCAAACAAGTCTTCCACTAGAGGAATTGGGTACTTGTTCTTCACATTTAGTTTGTCCAAAGCCCTATAATCAACACACATACGAAGCGAGCCATCTTACTTCTTATGAAACAGAACCGGAGCACCAAATGAAGCTTTAGACAGTTGTATGTAGCTTCGCTCCAAGCAATTGTAAATCGCTTGCGCATCTCCTCAAGTTCTAGTGGTGACATAAGATATGGTGCTTGTGCAGGTGGCCTCTCCCCTGGCACCAACTCTATCATATGATCGATCCTACGCCGCGGTGGTAGCGTCTTAGGCAGTTCTGCAGGTATTATGTCTGCAAACTCTTCTAAGACCTCTGTTTGTACCCTTAATATTCTACACAAAAATGGGCTAATTTAGGGCTATAAATCTCCTCCTATTGGCTAAGAAAGGTTCATTGGGCCTGGAGTTTAGCCAAATGGGCCTTGGAAAGGCTTCATGTGCAAACCCATGTGCAACAAGCTAAGATAGGCCTCACTATCAAATACTCATCTCACAAGCCCATGAGAAAGAAGTCCAAGTTGGGATAAAAAGTCCCATATAAGCGCTCCACGTCACCAATTCGTAGCTAACCAGCAAGCTACACGTCAGCATGGGCGACACGTAATCAAAGTGCCACGTCAGCAGGATGGATGCCACGTCATCAGGAGTGATGACGTGCTAGGTGACACATCAGCAGGATGGATGCCACGTCATTAGGAGTGATAACGTGGTAGGCGACACGTCATCAGGATGGATGCCACGTCATCAGGAGTGATGACGTGGCAGGTGACACATCAGCAAAGTGGGTGCCACGTCAGCACAGCACAGTCCCTTGTAGTGACACGTCAGCAAATCGAGTGCCACGTCAGCAATGTTTGCCACGTTAGTAGCGGGAGATGACGTGGCCGGAGGCCCAAGCCGGCGGCAACATCGAGAGGTAATCGGCGACGATTAATCGGCGATAGGCGATTAGTCGACAATAAATCGGCAGCATGAGAAGTTTCGGTGTATGTCGATGCAACTTAAATTTGTAGTATCGATTCGGTGTGCACGACGCAGCTTAATCCCGTAGACCCTGGATATTTGCGCCCACTTCTCTTACACCTTTGGTTATCCACATCCCATTGTAATTCCTTAACCATAATGAAAGTTTCGGAATATTCTGGGAGCCATGTAGGGGATCAATGCCAGAGCCATGCAACCATGAAGTCATGCATGAGAATTATGGCAGGGAGGCATGCAAGGCCAGTTATTACAAGAGGTATGCAAGGGACAGTTGTAACAGCTTCCATGCAGGACCATTTACTGCAATTCATGCCTGCATCTAAAATGGAAATTGATAACCTATAAATTAATGGTTTGACAACCAAAAAGTTATGCAATCTTCCCCACTAAAACTCCTGTGAAAAATCTCTTGCTAACTTAGGCATCAGATGGTTTTTTGTAGGTACCCCCTACTCTGTACAATTGAAAATTGAAGCGGTGATCGATTTCCAGCAAAAACAACATACAAATTCGTGTTTGGGGTAGAAGAAATTTTACATTACAAACAGTGGCGCCGACCAAGGTTTTCGAGAAAAGATAATCGTGTTTTACCAAATCAAGTTATGGCAGTAATCAGACAGACTGCACGAAGGGCCGATTCTGATAGCGATTCCCAATAGCACGGGAGAGGCAATGCTGAAAGGCATGAAATCGAGGTTCAATCAGCTCCAGCAGTACCCACTAGAAACTGGCAGGGTCAAAATCGTTCACATGACAGAACCACGGATCGTGATCGAGATCAAGAACATGCTCATAACATATCACTGGATCGAAGACGAGATCGAGATCGTTTCTGTGACAGAACTACTGATCTAAATCGGAGAAGAGAAAAACAACCAGTGATCGATAACGAAGGAATGGATGTTGACGGGGATAACCCACAAGTTCGGGGAAACAGAGGGCGTGTGTTCGGCAGCCTGTCTAGGAGGAAGAACGATAGACATGACCTGCGAGATGGACGTAACGCGACTCCTAGTACTGAGGAAGAATCATTACGCAATCAGCTGGACAAGTTAGACAAGGTGAACGCACTCCTGAGACTGGAAAGTGAGAACCAATCTCGACCTGAGACGGGTGATCTGAACAAACGAAAAGGTCGTTCGGTATGGCAGCAGCTTGGAAGTCGTATTATCCCTCAGGCTGCAAACCCAAACAGAGAGGTGATCGATCTTGATCGACCAGAGAGAAATCTACTACCCACTGGAGATTTGCCTAAACGAAGGACTCTACGACCCGGTCGAGCAGGGACCCGGCCAGCTGCAACTCTGCAGAGTGCGGCCAGAACTATCTCCCGTTCAAAATGCCTCAGCAATGACAAAGATGAGGCTCGAGATTGGCACGATGATGAAGAATTTTCGCATGATTACAATGCTCGTTCGTAGCAAGGCATAGCTAGAAAATAACCTACTGGACCGCAGAGGAAAAGAATGAGATCTAAAACTAATATTCCAGAGGACCAAGATTATGAGCAGGGAGACAGTTCCTCGGAAGGCGATGTGGGCGCAATAACAGAAGATCGCCTTTGCAAGATGATCGAGAAAGAGATGTCGAAAAAGAAATCCATAGAATAAAAGAGAGACCGGTTGCATCGATCTGCTGGAGTCCCTTTTAAGTTGAATATCAGAGAATTCCGACTGCCAATGAATTTTCAAATTCCGAAACTGCCAGAGTTCGAAGAGAAGATAGGTGACCCAGATCAGCATGTTTTGCACTATGAAACTTCCATGACTCTGTGGCAGTACAGTGATGAGTTGATGTGCAAAATGTTTCCACAGTCACTAGCTGGAGGAGCAATAAAGTGGTTCAATAAACTCCAGGCACGGTCGATCGGTACTTACCAAGAATTGGTTGGAGAATTCTGCTCCCACCACAAGTACAACAGACGTGATCAGAAGGGATGCCACGATTTGTTCCTTCTAGGAATTCAGAAGGAGGAAAGCATCAGACAGTTTACTCGACGCTTCAAGCAAGAGTTAGCAGATGTAGATGGTGCCAACGATCAAATCGCCATCGAAGCTTACAAGCAGGCGTACCAGCATGATCAAAGAAGTGTGTACGGTTCCTTATTCGAGAGACCACCAAAGACTCTGGAAGGACTGTATGATCGAGTGGAAGAATATGCTCGAGTGGAGGATGATTCCAAAGATCGAGAGACAAGATATGTTAGCAAATCATCCAATTATCCAAATGATGGGAGGAAGGACAAGTCGAAGAACCGTTCTAGCGGCCAGCACAATGATCGAGGTGAAGGCCGAGAGAAGAACCAAAGTGAAAAAATGGAAACTGGATATCAGAAAATTCATGATATGAAGCTAACGCCATTGAACATACAGCTTGCAGAGTTGTATGAGAAAATCAGAAAGGATTTGATCCCCCCTCGTCCTTTGCCAGCAGAGACACGTGATAAACGTGACATGAGCAAATACTGCAAGTTCCATAAAGACCATGGCCACAAGACCAACAATTTCCGCTCCTTACAGATCGAGGTCAAGCGAATGATCGACGCTGAAAAGCTGCAAGAGTACGTGAAAAAGGACTTTGGGAAGGGTCCTGGACAGTTTGGCACAACACATGTGATTAACGCTCATGTGATTAACGTCAATCACGCCAGGATCCATTCAATGACCAGGCGGGCATCGGAAGATGAGACCAGGAGAAAGCTCAGACAGTTGAAAGAATGGTACTTGACAAACCACATCGATTTTGTCAGCGGTATTGGAGCAGAATCTAGGGAGCTTGGGTGCACAAAGATCGAGTTCTCTGAAGCAGACATGATAGGTTTATATGCTCCACACAATGATGCTATCGTTATAACTGCTTGGATTGGCATGTTTATTGTACACCGGATTCTAGTGGATACAGGAAGCTCAGTGAGCGTGTTGTTTTCAGGAGCTTATTCCTCTATGAATCTCCCACACGACTTGATCGAGGAGGATGAAAATCCAATTATCGGGTTCAGCGGCGAAGTTACAAAGGCGATTGGAAAGGTGAAGATACCTATAACAGTGGCTGACAAGTCCATTTTGGGCACCTTCTTGTTGCTGGATTGCCGAGCACCCTACAATGCGATTATAGGACGAGACTGGCTGCATGAGATCGGTGAAGTCACATCATCTATATATCAATTCCTGAAGTTTATTACCCCAGAAGGAGTCGTGAAAGTTAGAGGCGACCAGATGGCCGCCTACAAGTGTCACGAGAGTGCAATGGATGGGTACAAGAAGTCAGAAGTCAGCAGGAACCAGATCATGCGAGTCGAGCAGAAATAACAATTACAGAATCCTCTCCCTCCAGAATCGTATAGGGGAGAGGATGCAGCTGAACCCCCAACGTTCGAGAAACTGATCGAGGTCCAGATTGGAGATGAGGAGCACAAAACAACGTTCGTAGGGGCAGATCTGCCTGCACATGAACGGGATGGTTTGACTACATTGCTAAAGGTAAATGCCGACGTTTTCGCATGGAGTTTTGTTGAGATGCCTGGGATAGATCCGAATGTAGGCTGTCACAGGCTAAATATCGATGAGGCGTTTCATCTTGTTCGACAGAAAATCAGGAATATGGCGCAAAGCAAAAAAGACGGAGTTACTGCAGAAGTCGAAAAGCTATTGGAAGCATGCTTTATTCGACCAGTGCAATATCCACGCTGGCTGTCAAATGTCGTACCCGTTCCGAAGAAGAATAGTAAAATTTGTGTATGTATCGATTTTACTGATTTGAATAAAGCATGTCCGAGTGATCCGTACCCGCTTCCACGGATAAGAGATTTGGTGGATGCAACCGCAGGGTATGGGAGACTGTCATTCATGGACGGTTTTTCTGGGTATAACCAAATACCTTTGTTCAAGGACGATCAAGAGCATACTGCGTTCGTGTGACTGAAAGAGGAGTTCATTGTTATATTGTGATGTCGTTCGGGCTAAAGAACGCAGGGGCGACCTACCAGCACTTGGTGGATCATATGTTCAAGGATCTAATTGGGAAGTCGATGGAAGTATATATCGATGATATGGTAGTGAAATCTGAGCAAAAGGAATCACATTTTCTTGATCTGCAGAAGATGTTCGATATCTTAAGACAATATCGTATGAAGCTCAATCCGGCAAAATGTTCATTCAGGCTGTCATCGGGAAAGTTCCTCGGATACTTGATGACGCACAGGGGAATCGAGGCGAATCAGGAACAAATCAGAGCCATCAGAGAAATGCCATCCCCAAGGACGAAGAAGGAGGTCCAGAAGCTAGCGGGACGATTAGCAGCTCTAAACCGTTTCATTTCACGCTCGTAGGATCGATTCAAGCCATTCTTTGACGTTTTGAAGAAAGTAGTGAATTTTGGTTGGACGCATGAGTGTGAAAAGGCTTTTGATGAGATCAAGCAGTATTTGTCAACTCCCCCAGTTTTGGTGAGTCCAAAAACTGGACAACCTGTCGGAGTTTATCTGGGTGCAATGAAGAATGTTGTGAGTGCAGTGCTGTTTTTTACGGACCCACATGAAAAACCTGTTTACTTCTTCAGTAAATCCTTGACGGGGGCGGAAACACGGTATAAGAAAATTTAGGAGATAGCACTTGCACTTTTCCACGCATCTCGTCGCCTCAAGCCTTATTTCCAAGGGAGGCAGATCGTAGTCTACTCAGAATACCCACTGAAGAGAATCCTGGAATGTGCTGATGATTCCAGTCGACTAGCCATATGGTCAAATTTTCTGGGGGCGTATGAGATCAAGTACGAAACTAGAACTGCAGAGAAGGGACACGCCCTGGCTGCACTGCTAGAAGATTTTCCTGTGGAAGATATAGAAACGGTTGCTGGCGAAGAAGAGGAGCTGTTAAAACCCATAGAGCCAGTCACTGATCAGACTGGGGGCGAGTCCGCAATGGAGATCGATACACCAGAACCATTATGGACAGTATTTACTTATGGGTCATCGAACGTGGGTGGTGCTGGAGTTGGATGCTTCATTCTTACTCCCGAAGGTTCGAGGATCGAGAAAGCGACCAGGCTGGGTTTCAAAGCATCAAACAATGAAGCTGAATATGAAGATGCAATAATCGGTTTAAAAGCTGTCAAATAGTTAGATGCGAAGAACGTGATGTTGGTGACTGATTCCATGCTGGTAGTTAACTAGTTTCTGGGGACCTACGGAGCCAAGGAAGAGAGAATGGCCTTGTATTTGGATCATATGAGAGAGCTGGCAAATGAGTTCGACCAATTTTCTATTGGGCAGCTACCGTGGTTGGAAAACATGCACGCAGATGCTTTAGCATATCTTTCTTCTGCAGTCGAAACTGATACCACCCGTTTCATTGTAGTGGATTTCCAAGAGTTACCTAGCATCTCCGATAGAAATTTTATTCTGGCTATCGAACACGCTGGTGGGGGCGAGAGGGCAACTACATCAGCACAGGGAGGTACTGAGAACATCGACAGCAATATGGATGTTGACAGTCCAGCGACGAATAATTCTGGCAATCATGTTGAAAACGTTGCTGACTGGCGTCAACCTTACATCCAGTATTTGACAACCGGCGAACTCCCAAAACATGAGAAACTTGCTGCAAAGGTGAAAAAGAATTCATGGAGATACTCAATGATCGAAGGGCTGTTATACCGCAAACCTGTAGCTTTAGAGCCATTTTTGCGATGTGTATCAGCCGAGGAAGGACAATAGATACTGGCAGAGGCTCATGAAGGAATATGTGGCAGCCATTTTGGGGGGCGCAGTCTCGCGAACAGGATACTGACCCAGGGATACTTCTGGCCATACATGCAGAAAGATGCTAAAGAATACGCGCAGAAATGCGTACCATGACAAGAGCACACTCCAATTCCAAAAAGGCCCGCCAACGAATTGCATCCAGTTTTTAGTCCTTGGCCATTCTCTATGTGGGGATTAGATATCGTCGGACCGCTTCCCAAAGCTCCTGGAGGCGTCAGATTCGTGTTAGCCGCTACTGACTATTTCACCAAATGGGTCGAGGCAGTGGCACTGGTACACGTTACCAAACATGATGTGAAAAGATTTATATGGGAGAATATCGTCTGCAGATTTGGAATCCCGGATGCGATAATATCAAAAAATGGGAAGCAGTTCGATTCTGGGGTGATCAAAGACTTTTGTAAGAACCTGAAGATTCGTCACAATTTCTCATCTCCTTACTATGCTCATAGCAATGGGCAGGCAGAAGCAACCAACCGTGTTATTATGGATAACCTCAAGAAACGACTGGAAAAGGCGGAGGGAAAATGGACCGAAGAGTTCCCTGGAGTCTTATGGTCCTATCGAACAACTCCAAAAAGATCCACTGGATTTTCTCCATTTATATTGGCGTATGAACAAAGGCAGTCATACCCACCGAGGTACAACTCAAGACTACCAAAACTCGTTCTGTCAAGTCTGGCAAAAACGACAGCATACTGGCTTTGGATAAAGAGTTGATGGAGAAACAAAGAGAAACATCCTTGCAGCAGTTGGTCCGATACCAGCAGGCAATCAAGCTGAGATATGATCGTAAAGTCAGAGAACGGTCATTCAATCCAGGGGAATATGTCTTGAAGAAAACCCAAGCAGCCACGATGGAACCAAAATGTGGGAAGCTCGGAGCAAACTGGGAAGGTCCGTACATAGTGGATAGGCCAGCGTCTCGTGGATCCTACTACTTAAGGAACCTCGATGGAACTGAGGATTCAAAGCCGTGGAAGCCGTGGAATTCGTTCCACTTGAAGAAGTTTTATCATTAGAAGTAGTTTCAAATCTTGCTGTACTGCACTCTTTTTCCTTTATGATGGTTTTATCCCACTGGGTTTTCCACGTAAGGGTTTTGATGAGGCAGCTGTTATAGAAGCAGTAGGTATTTATCTTGTTATTTCTATTCAGAAATTTAATTCATCATCATTTTAGTATTTCATACTTTATCAGAATTGTTCTTGTTAATTATAGGCTGCTGTGGATGATCAAATCCGCAGTCAGTATGGCAAGACAGTACAGTTCGAGTCTACTGTCAGCAACGTCTCTGACACCTCGCAGATAGGGCGAGTGCACAGTTCGAGCATTTTTACCCTATCTCAATTTTATCCCCACCGTACGTGACAGCAACAAATGTGGCGATCATTTTCATCTGTCCAAGCAAGTGAAAATGTACACATCTCAAACTCTGCGTGCATCTTGAGTAGCAGGACTGGCCCCCTGCGCGAATTCAAGGTAGCAGAAAAACTCAACTTTTCAGTCCATGCGCGAGCAAAATGCAGCAGGGAGGTGCACCCCTGCGCGAGCATTGTGCAACATGACACAAAACATAATGGGGGCGAGTTATATATCACCTCAACCATTTGGGGGCGAGATATATAACACTCCATCACAATCAACACATCCCTGGGGGCGAGTTGCGTAACACTCCGAACAACACGCTCGGGGGCGAGTTACGTAACACTCCAGAAAAATGCAAAATCAGAAGGGAACCCGAACTTCTTAACCCATAACAGGTTATGGATTAAGCGGGGGAGATGTTTGTACCCTTAGTATTCTACAAAAAAATGGGCTAACTTAGGCCTACAAATCTCCTCCTATTGGCTAAGAAAGGTTCATTGGGCCTGGAGTTTAGCCAAATAGGCCTTGGAAAGGCTTCATGTGCAAACCCATGTGTAACAAGCTAAGATAAGCCTCACTATCAAATACTCAACTCACAAGCCCATGAGAAAGAACTCCAAGTTGGGATAAAAAGTCCCACATAAGCGCTCCACGTCACCAATTCGTAGCCAACCAGCAAGCTACACGTCAGCATGGGCGACACGTCATCAGGTGACACGTCAGCAAGATGGATGCCACGTCAGCAGGAGTGATGACGTGCCAGGTGACACATCATCAAACTGCCACGTCATCAGGTGACACATCAGCATGATGGGTGCCACGTCATCAAAGTACCACGTCATCACGTAACACATCAGCAGGATGAATGTCATGTCATCAGGAGTGATGACGTGGCAAGTGTCACGTCAGCAAAGTGGGTGGCACGTCAGCACAACACAGTCCCTCGTAGTGCCATGTCAGCAAACCGAGTGCCACGTAAGCAATGTTTGCCACGTCAGTAACGGGAGATGACGTGGCCGGTGGCCCAAGCCGGCGGCAACAGCGAGCGGTAATCGGCGACGATTAATCGGCAATAAATCGGCAGCATGAGATGTTTCGGTGTATGTCGATGCAACTTAAATCTGTAGTCCCGATTCGGTGTGGCACGACGCAGCTTAATCCCGTAGTCCCTAGATATTTGCGCCCACTTCTATTACACCTTTGGTTATCCACACCCCATTGTAATTCCTTAACCACAATGGAAATTTCTGGAATATTCTGGGAGCCATGCAGAGGATCAATGGCAGAGCCATACAACCATGCAGTCATGCAGGAGAATTATGGCAGGGAGGCATGCAGGTCCAGTTACTACAAGAGGCATGCAAGGGCCGGTTGTAACCGTTGCCATGCATGACCATTTACTGCAATTCATGCCTACATATAAAATGGAAATTGATAACCTGTAAATGGATGGTTTGACAACCAAAAAGGTATGCAATCTTCCCAACTAAAACTCCTTTGAAAAATCTCTTGCTAACTTAGGCATCGGAAGGTTTTTTGCAGGTACCCCCTACTCTGTTCAATTGAAGATTGAAGCGGTGATCGATTTCCAGCAAAACAACATACAAATTCGTGTTTGGGGTAGAAGAAATTTTACCTTACAAACAACCTCAGCTATTCCATCCTCTACTTCTACTAACTTTCCTGGTTTGATCTCAACAAACATTCATAGGAAAGTAGCCAAGCCTTGGCGCATACCATCGTTCACCTGAGCCGCAGACAAACATGGCTTAAGTGTCTTGTTTGTTTAACTTTGTCTTACCATAGAGACAAAACATGAATATTGAGGGTGTTGTATCAATATCCCATTTCTATGAGGTAATAGCGACGCCTTCGCTGCGCCAAAGAAATCCATGCCCAAAATCAGGTCAAAATCATCCATGACCATCACTAGAAAATCTAGCTTTCCTTTCCATTCTCCAACTTGCACATCTGCATTACGCACTTTCCCTCGACTGGCTTGTGGTTCTGCGTTAATGAAAGACTTCGTAGCACCAGTATCATCCATCGCTAATACCCATTCTCCATTGATCTTCACATCAATGTACATCAGTCCAGAAGACATCTTCTTCTTTGTGTGTTCTTTGCTCCCTAGCAAATGATTGATGTTGCAATGTTGGCCACTACCAACATCATGCTGAGCCTTAAGCATCGTGTTGTTTCTCATCAGCACTTGCAGCGTCTCCGGTACCCTTAGTGCAGTTCTGATATGTAGAACAACTTGTTTCACCCTCATCAAGCTGTTTCGAGGACATCCTTCGTGCATGATCATCACTTGTAGATTCTTGAATTAACAATTCGCATACCTTTAATGCAATTCTTTGGTCTGATCTTCGACCCATCCTTTGCATGCCTTGTACTTTCTGTGTGGATCCTTCACTTCAAATACAATTTACAGCCAAACATAGAACATCAACAACTTCAATCAGCCTTATAATCCAACGTGAACAGAGAGACCCTTAACCAGGGCTCTGATACCCGAATTGTCACAGGTTCGCACTTCTCAAATGAAAAACCAACAATGGCAATTATGCTCCACAGCACAATCTTAGCCAATTCGCACTTAGCCAATACTTCAACTTCTTGACTAATTATCTATTCAACCCATACTAAACAGAGGTTCTGCTCACAAATATTTCAATCCTTCAACTAATTGCACACACTCCGCTTGATGCATAAACAATAAGCTAAACCAAAGGGAAATATGCATCAACAGAACTTTTATTTAAATCAGGCCTTAGCCTTTTATTTATTGCACACTTAGGGTTACACATTCTTCTTGTTCCGGAATACCCAATCCCTTCACAAGATCAGGATTATATAGCCTTACAAAAATCTATGTACAACTAACTGCAAGCAGTTACAGATTTACTTTATAACTGGCAGTTAGCTAACTGTGCCAAACTTGCCAAACCGTTCACTAGCCAAACGGGACCTTCCGATCAGTTAGAAAGCATAAAGTAAACCCACTCTCGTGTAACCAACTCTAAACCGTCAAGGCCATGTGCCCTGCACATTTCATCTTGCCTTGTTGCCAGATCAACGCATTTGCCAGCCAAATATTGCGCTATCACGGCTGTGCATCATTCTGCCAATGATGCAAGTATGCTAATGAAAGTGTGCTAATGCAAGTCTTGCTTGCATGCCTGCACGCCCCATTCATACAGGTAACATGCCAAACTCTTTTGGCATCTCGTGATGCTAATCTCGCATCCTTGGCCATGTCCAAACCCTGTTTGGCACATGCCATTCTCTTGCTGCAACTCAGACATGCACTTGTACTGAATACCGCTATTATGGCTACGTTGCGCTATTATGTCCTAATTGCACTATTATAGCTTTGCATTGCACCATTACGGCGGAGTACTTGCATCTCTGACACTTTGGCCAAGCCACTGGTGATGCACTATCATTATGCATCGTCACTTGGCCACTTGACAGCACTGTCATACTAGCCTACCAGCGAACCTTGTGAGGAACCATCTAAGTGAGCCGAAGCGGATAGGGGAGTTTATTATGTCGCAAGGGGGGCAAGCTAACTCTACATTCCATGTCAAATTCTGCAATATTGCGCCATCGGAGACTCGAACCTAGGACCTCCTGGAGCGCATGAGACTTATGAGAAACAGGGATGACCAGCTGAGCTAGCTACCCGTTCTAAAATTTTTGTTTCTTTTTTAAATATTGCTTCTTTATTTTAAAAACATTAATTTTTCTTAAAAGAAAAGGTTAAAACATGAGGTGAATAAAATTATTAAAATTTTTATTGAAAAAAAATTATTAAAGTTTTTATTGAAAAAATTTATTAAAATTTTAAAAATAAATTTTATCGTGCGGGTGTGCCAGCTAGAAAAGAATTAGACCTAGGTATGCTTTCCAATAACGGTACGACTTTGAGACCAGCTGATATTTTGGTCTATAAGTGGGATAACATGCATGACACGTGCATGGATATAACTGGTGTATCTCCTTTTATTGGTGGTGGTTTACGCACTTGTGTCTTTGGCCAAGCAATCATCAATGTTGTAACTCGTAAACGCAACAAATATCTGGAAAAGTGTGCAGCTCGAGGGCTTGGCTTCAGTGCTCTTGCTTTCACTAGTCTAGGGGAATTTGGTGGAGATACTAAAGAATTTTTAAAAAGACTGCGGAATTATATGGCTAGTCATGATGCAAATGTCAAAGTAGGAGATTTCCTTTTCCATAGATAAGGGTTTGTTATTCAAAGAGGGATTGGAGCACAGTTTGTTGATCGGCTCCCTTCCAATTTTCTGCAAATTTCTCATACTTCTTTGTTACTTTTCCCATCCATTAATTACTTTTCTCATACATCTTTGTTACTTTTCTGCAAATTTCTCATACTTCTTTATTACTTTTATTTATTTTTATTTTTTAAATTCTTTTTTTTACCTTCAAAAAAAATTTACAAATAGAAAACATATAAACATAGGTATTTTTTCAAAAAAATAAAACAACTATATTTTAAAAATACAAGGTCTATTTAGAAATTATAAAAAATATATGGATAAGGGGGCTTTGAAAATTACTAGAAAATATCTCTATTTTGTTTTAATGTCATATTCCCAAATTAACCAATTGGGCGTTCAATTGCAAAGTCTATGATGGTGCTAGCATGCGCTGTTTTTTAGCAACAAGGGTGCTCCTAAGCTCTGGGAGGGTGCCCTAATCAAAATTTCTTAGGAAGGAAAATCAAGCTTTGCTAATTGCTATACAGTACACACAAAAATATCTCAGTCTATATGTGGAACCATGTTGAAATGTGTAAATAATGTTATCATCGCAGTTTTGATGTCCATTCGGGTTCTTTTTTCCTGATGCATCGGGCATCACCGTACGTGTGCCATGCATCACCGTACATGTGCCAAATCGGTAAATAAGTATGGCAAAGTAAGTCTTCGTGCATTAAGTTCATGCAAATTAATCATATCCAAAGTAAGAAGAAAGCCATATATTCCATGTTTATGAGGAAAGATTTTTAAAGATATATATGTAATTGTTTTCTTTCCTTTGGGGGAGATAATACATTTATTGCGGTAATATTTCTTGCAAGCAAATAGCTCTAATACTACCATACGTGAAACAATTTCCTTTAATACATTTATGTAAAAGAATCCTTTACTTTTAGTAATATATTTAATGTACCTTAATGTATGGGATCTTTACTTTTAAAGCCAAATTTACATTATAAATAAAAATCTTCTCTGATAATTTTCTTACATTCAATCAAAAGTTTCTTATCTTAACAATGGCTACAACAAGTTTACTTTCCAGCTCTTTTTTGATTGTTTTCTTAGCTATTGCATCCATTAACATTACTTGCTATGCTCAAAATGAAGACCGAAAGGTTTGTTTTTATATATATATTCCCCTTCGCTCTCGTTATTAATCGTCTCAGCAGTTTCATAAAGATTATGTTTGTTGCAGGTTTATATTGTGTACATGGGTGAGCTTCCAAGTGAGAGTGTATATACCCCAATGTCTCACCACCAAACTATTCTTCAAGATATTCTCGAGGGAAGGTAAGAAAGAACCAATAATATATTCATAATCTGGTTTAGAATATCTAATTAATACTATGTTGATCTGATCCTGCATGAATTTATGTACTAGTTCTGATTGATTGGTGAAACAATATAAAGAGTTTGGTACTGATTCTAAGACGCATATCGTTTTTGTGGCTTTGCAGTTCAGTGCAGGACACATTAGTTCACAGTTACAAAAGGAGTTTTAATGGATTTTCCGCAAAACTCACAGAAAAAGAAGTTCAAAAGCTATCTGGTAATTAATTTGTAACTTTTTTGATTCAGTTTACATGAAAGCAACAGTGGTGTACTGGTGTCATTAAATTATTAATGTTTGTGTAGGTATGGAGGGAGTAGTATCGGTCTTTCCAAATCGAGTCTACCAACTTCAAACTACTAGGTCTTGGGATTTTATAGGACTTCCTGAGAAAGTGAAACGAATGGCTAATGTTGAAAGTAATACCATAGTTGGTGTCATCGACAGTGGGATCTGGCCAGAGTCGGAAAGTTTCTCTGATGAAGGCTTTGGTCCTCCTCCTAAGAAATGGAATGGTGTCTGTGAGGGTGGTGACGATTTCCCCTGCAACAAGTAATTTTTGGCTATTTCAGGCCTTCTTCTAATCTTCATTTAAGCAATCTCAAACTATTTTCACATCACTAATCTCAACATATATTGATTTTCTGCTGATTTGAAATGAATCTGCAGCAAGCTCATTGGGGCTCGATTTTATGGGGAAGTCGGAGACTCTGCTAGGGATACACAAGGCCATGGTACTCACACTGCATCAACTGCTGCTGGAAGCATTGTTAAGGGTGCTAGCTTCTATGAAATCGCAAAAGGCAACGCCAGGGGAGCAGTTCCCTCGGCTAGGATCGCCATGTACAAAGTTTGTGGCTCTGATGGTTGTCAATCAGATGCCATTTTGGCTGGATTTGATGATGCAATTGCCGATGGTGTTGACATTCTTTCAGTGTCACTGGGTGGTACTGATCCAGCTAGCTTTGACACTGACCCGGTTGCCATCGGGTCATTTCATGCTATGAAGAATGGCATACTCACTTCACATTCCGCCGGTAACAGCGGACCTGAACCACAGACAGTGACCAGTAACGCACCTTGGTTATTAACTGTGGCAGCAAGTAGTACTGATCGACGGGTGGTCGACAAAATTGTCCTAGGAAATGGAAAGACACTTCAGGTAAGTTTATTGCAACCTACATATATTTGACTACCCAGGGTTCAGCGGTTTCTGAAACTGTCAGTTCACAGTGCCTTTTGATATGAAACAGGGTCTTGGAGTGAACGGTTTCAAGTTGAAGGGAACTAAATTCCCGCTTCTGTATGGGAATAATGTTTCAACCACATGTGAAAGTTTCTCAGCAAGGTAAGTGACTTTCATACTTCACGTCTAAAGAACTTGAGTTCTAAAACAGTATTAAACACTTACTTACGGGGTTGAACAAATGCTTACCAAATTTCAGGAGTTGCGAGAGTGGCTGCTTGGACAAAGACTTGGTTGAAGGGAAAATTGTCATTTGTGATGCAGCCAAGGCAGTAACTGAGGCT
The DNA here is from genome assembly GCA_023531295.1 of Papaver armeniacum. Taxonomy (NCBI): domain Eukaryota; kingdom Viridiplantae; phylum Streptophyta; class Magnoliopsida; order Ranunculales; family Papaveraceae; genus Papaver; species Papaver armeniacum. The sequence goes on from JAJJWW010017401.1 coordinate 42,981, forward strand.
TTTACAGCCGGAGCTCAAGGAACCATCCTGGTTTCGGATCCTTCGCTTGCACGTTTTGATGTGTCTTCAGTTTATCCATTAGCAGCTTCACTAATAAACACTACAAATGGTGACATTGTCAAGTCTTATTTCGAGTCTTCCCGGTAAGTATATGAATTTTGAAATGACTGACTTATGTCCATTTTGCAAGAATTAGTTTTAACGTCCTTTACTCTTTCCATCAGAAAGCCTGTTGCTACCATTTTGCCAACCGAATCAGTAAAAGATTCTCATGCTCCAGTAGTAGTTTCTTTTTCTTCTCGCGGACCAAACTCAATCTCACCCGACATTCTCAAGGTAAAGGGAAAAGTTATATGCATGTGTAGTAAACATTCTGACTGATAATTAGTCTCTCATTAACATTGTTTCCATTCATTTTGTAAAACAGCCGGATATTAGTGCACCAGGAGTTGACATATTGGCTGCATTCTCACCTGTGGCTAATCCTTCAAGCGTTGCCGGTGATACTAGGTCAGTGAAGTACAATATCCTCTCTGGCACATCAATGGCATGCCCTCATGCAACTGGAGCAGCAGCTTACGTTAAAACATACCATCCTGATTGGTCTCCTTCGGCTATCAAGTCTGCTCTTATGACCACAGCTTTTGCTATGAACAATACGAAGAATTCTGAAGGTGAATTTGCTTATGGTTCTGGTCAAATTGATCCAGTGAAGGCTCTAACTCCTGGTCTAGTTTACGACGCACATGCAGATGACTACGTCAAATATTTATGTGGTTTGGGTTTTGACTCGACCAAAGTAAAGCTCATCACAAACAGCACTTGCCCCAGAGGATCAAGTGCATCTGATTATTCTAGGAATCTAAATTATCCTTCATTTGGTGCTCATGTCGAAGCTGGCGAAACCATCAACTTAAAGTTTACAAGAACAGTAACCAATGTTGCCAAGTCAGAATCAACGTACAAGGTGAAGGTTACATCGGATGATAGAATTACAGTGTCAGTGGAACCTAAAGTTCTTTCTTTCGAGTCACCGAACGAGAAGAAGAAGTTTGTTGTAACTGTTACTGGAGATGGATTGGGTTCAGATGAAATGGCAACTGCATCACTGGTATGGTCTGATGAGGTTCACACTGTCAGAAGTCCAATTGTTGTCTATTCGCAGTCTATGCTCTATCTAGGCTAGGATTGAGTAAACTTTGGATTTCCATTGTTGATATGTGAGCAAATTCTATTCACAGCTTGCATGCTTTTCATATGCATGTTATTATTCATTGTAGTTGTAATCCCTCTATGAAAAAAAGGTTTTACTAATAATTTTGTACTTCGCTGAATTCCTTACTCAACAACTGCCTGCATGAGTCGCATACACATAGATATCAAACAGTGTAGTCTTAACCAGGCCTGCCCGACCTGATGGTTTTTTTTGTAAAGCTAGAGGCCCGTCTGGCCTGGCCTGGATTAAAAATCCCAGGGCTGGATTCTTGCTATGTGGGGGTAGATGGGTTCTTCTTTTGTGTCTCTGCTGCTGCAGATGGTCAGGCTCTAATCTCTTCTACTCCATCTCCATGGGCAATTCATCTGCTCAGTCTCACCCTTGCTCTCTTCTATTGATTCTGGGTGATGGGTTCTTACTTAATTTGATTTTCTATCAATCTTGAGCATATTGGGGAGCTAAATTATCAGTTCAGATTATGGAAATCACAAGATCTTTCCAAATACACCTACCAAAAAAACCCTTCTTGTCACATCAAAATTTAGTGCTACTAATTCTAAAAAGAAACATTTTTCCACGGAAATTTCAATATCACGAAGTCAGATGTAACGGTGAAATCAATCAACTTGGAGGACCAGAGGTACTTTTAACCTAATAATCTTCTCTAATATCTATTAATTATCTAAATTGATTAAATGGGTGTTTGTAAGGTTTTAATTTTTATGAGATTCCAAGCTTAAATTTTATGACTTGATTTGTTGATTTGAGAGATTAAATTCTGTTTATGAATCAGCTCTGTTTGGTCTAAAACTAAAATTAATTATTAGCTAATTCTATTTCTGTAGAGAATCTATTTGATTTTATTCCTAAGGATGCTCATGGAAGGCTACAAATTTTATATGCATAACTTGCAACCTATACCTAGACAAGGCCGAGGCCGGCAAATTGATTGTGTTGTAATGTCCACACAAGATTAAAATATACTATCTCAACTTCGAAAGAGACTTTGTTAGCTGTTAAGTCATTTTCTCTGAAAACTCAGTTGTGGTATGATGAAGTTAGCCATCAGGTCTTCTTAATTAGTCAATGACATGGTAAGAAGTATCGTATATTAGGATAGATGGCAACCTGGGGGATATGGAGTTGTTGAGGAATGTGTTGAATACTAGTCTAATTAGGAAATTACTAGAAGTTGTTGCATTATCCAGGAACATTCTTAGAATAGTCAACTTTTAGAGCTCGTAAGCAACCACAACTTCTTTCAGGTTTCGACATTGGAATATTTAGTAGGTACGGGACGTGAAAGTCCATTTACTGCTACATGTGTGATTAGTAAATTGAACTTTCCAAGCAACAGACCAGCTATTATTTTAATATGTAGTTTGCAGACTTCCATCAGAAGCAAAAGACCAGCACTTGGGATGGTTGACCTGAAAAATGAACACGGTTCATCTGAATAAATGAACACGCAATACATCTCACCGTCTGAACTATTCAATCTTGCATCTTCTTTTTTAATCTGAGAATTTATAAATTTAGTGAGGAGATTGAAGTACATGACTATGAACTTAGACCACTCCAAGTAAATTCAGAAACAGACATAACAAGACTAGTCAAAATTGTACAAGCCAAGCCCCAATCATTTTGTCTAGTTTCAAGTGTGATTTTTCATCTTTGTTGAGTTTGTGTTTTGTTTGAACTTGTGCTATTACGATGGCTGAAAAAAATGGCGAAGCAGCAGTAGGAATAGATTTAGGGACAACATATTCATGTGTAGCAGTATGGGAACATGGCCGTGTTGAGATTATTACCAATGATCAAGGAAATCGTACTACTCCTTCGTATGTTGCTTTTACTGATTCTGAGCGTTTAATTGGTGATGCTGCTAAAAATCAAGTTGCCATGAATCCTACCAACTCCGTTTTCGGTAAGCTTCCTAACGCCTGTAATCAAATTATATATATCTAAATTCCATGACTATCTTTGTTACTATACATCTGCAAATTATATTGTGGCTAGTAAGTTCCTCGATTTTTCATTATGTTCCTATGGTTAGTTTCACGACCATATCGATTTGATTCATTAAACGTTGAGGATTTGTTAAGCGTATAGCTTCAAGGTCTAATTATACTTCTTCATACTTGTGATTGACCGCTCAGGGGGTGGAAGTTGAACCCTCATCTCAATATTTGGGAGAGTGTTCGTCTGTACAAATTAACCACCTCCTTGGTGGTCATTTATGTGTGTGTATCATTTTTCTTTTTGTTTTCACAATTGCTTGATGTAGTAGTCTAGATTGACAATAGGATGAATGCCTGACTCTATATAATACTGTGTATTAAAATCTCACGGCTTCGGTTAACTATTTTATTGTTCTCTGGATTCCTAGTTGATATTGTATAAATATTATAGATTGCTTCTGAAAATAATACTAGCATGAGATCGTTGCTCATTCAGCATCTCAGGAATTATTTTCTGAATCTTCTATTTAATGTTTTGTAGATGTGAAACGTTTAATTGGTAGGAAAATCAATGATAGCTTTGTTCAGAGTGATATGAAGCTATGGCCCTTCAAAGTCATTCCCGGCCAAGATGAGAAACCCATGATTCAAGTCAAATACAAGGGCAAGGTTGTAAAGTTTTCAGCTGAGGAAATCTCAGCCATGGTTCTCTCTAGGATGGTACAAGCTGCTGAAGCTTATATTGGTTCAAGTGTTAAGAATGTTGTTGTTACAGTCCCTGCTTACTTTAATGATTCTCAGCGCCAAGCTACTATGGATGCTGGAAAAATTGCTGGCCTTAATGTAATGCGTATCATCAATGAACCAACGGCAGCTGGACTTGCTTATGGTCTTCATAAGGAGGCAACCAGTATCGGTGCGAAGAATGTTCTTATCTTTGATCTTGGTGGTGGTACTTTTGATGTTTCGTTAATCACCATTGAGGATCGTATCTTTGAAGTCAAGGCTACAGCAGGAGACCCCCATCTCGGAGGAGAGGATTTTGATAACAGCATGATGAGTGAGCTTGTTCAAGAGTTCAAGAAAAAGCACAAGAGAGACATTAGTGGAGACCCAAAGGCTCTTAGGAGGTTGAGAACAGCATGTGAGAGGGCAAAGAGGGCCCTCTCATCTACTACCCGGACAACCATTGAGATTGATTCTTTGCATAGAGGAATCGATTTTCAAACATCCATTACTCGTGCTAGATTTGAGGAGCTGAATAAGGATTTGTTTGAGAAATGCATGGAAACTGTTGAGAAATGTTTGTTGGATGCTAAGATGCTCAAGAGCAGCATTCACCAAATCGTGCTCGTTGGAGGGTCCACAAGAATTCCAAAGGTTCAGTCTCTATTGCAGGATTTCTTTGATGGGAAGGAACTCTGCAAGGGCATCAACCCTGACGAGGCTGTGGCTTATGGTGCTGCAGTGCAAGCTGCTATGCTCGGTGGTGTGGATGATGTGAAGTTGCAGGAGTTGGTGGTGGTGGATGTGACGCCTCTTTCTCTTGGTATTCATACAATTGGAGGTGTTATGAATGTGTTGATCCCAAGGAACACTACCATCCCCACCAAAAAAGAAAAGGTTTATACTACCAACGCGGACAATCAATCGGGAGTGATGATTCAGGTGTATGAGGGTGAAAGAACCAGAACTATTGACAATAACTGTTTGGGTGTGTTTCTGTTGGATGGAATTCCACCAGCACCTCGTGGTGTTCCTCAATTGACAGTAAGCTTTGATATGGATGCGGATGGCATACTGAATGTCTCAGCCGAGGACAAGAGATCAGGAAATAAAAAGATGATCACGATTACAAATAATAAAGGGAGGTTGTCAATGGATGAAATTCAGAGATTGATCCAAGAGGCGGAGAAATACAAAGCAGAAGATGAAGAACACAGAAAGAAGGTGGAGGCTATGAACTCGTTAGAGAATCACACATACAGCATCAGGAACATGATTAAAAAACATGGTTGGAAGCTAACTTCGAATGTTAGGATGAAGATGGAGGATGCAGTCAAGTACGCATTTCAGCGGTTGCGCAGCAATGAAATTGGCGACATAGAAGATATCAATGGCGAAATAAGGAAGTTAAAGAATCTATGCACCCCTATCAATCCTATAATAAACGGGCAGGGTGGTGTTAGTGCAGAACCCAGAATCGAGGATGTCGAATAAAGTTTGCATCACTACTTTTCTTGTGAGTTCTGCCTTACCAAAATCTTAAAGTCATTAATTTACTTTCTTCTTGTCACTTTTGTATCTTGACATAATTGGTTATGATTTTAGTTCATTGTAGTTGTTAAGTTTTTGCTTTTTTAGTTTCTGGTCGTTTCAATTTGCTCTGCATCTCTGTAATATTAGAAAAAGGATGAGAAGTTGTTGCAGAATTTTTACATTACTCAAGTGTGTCATCAACATGGTCATGGCAGTAACGAAAACAATGCTACCCTAATTTCAATTTTTTAGCTTTGTTGTAAAGTAAGAAGCATTTGATTTGAATTTGTTCTCTAGATCAATTTCAATTGTGGACCTAACGATGCAACAATTTTTGTCCTTTGGCAGGATTTCGTGGTAACTTGGAACATGGAAAATCCAAGATGGAGACATCCTCGGATTTGTTGGAGCTGCTTCACCCTTCTACAAGTATCAAGTGTTACTCCTTGGGTTTGGTTGCAAACAGAATTTTGTTTCTGAGAAAAATCCTAGATTTGCACAGTTGTCGCTGCATACTTGCTAGCAGCGTTAGGGACATCTAAGGTTCTGTTGGTGCTGCTGATGATGCTGATGACAGGATTCAACTTCTTCTTTCTCATGTTCAAGGTAAAGATTTGACTGAGCTTATTGCCTCTGGAATGGAGAAACTCGCTTCGGTTTCTGGTGGTGGTGCTTCTATGGCAGTTGCTATATCAGTTGGCGATGGGCCTGGCAACGGTGGTGCAGCCGAGCAGAAGAAAGAAGAGAAACTGGAAGAAAAAGAGGAGGAAGAGCTTGATGAAGAGATGGGTTTTAGTCTCTTTTGAGTCAGATGATGAATGTTGATGCCTTGGTTATACTTGGCTATTACAGCACTTTTTGTTTGATAGGAAATCACGCTTGGTTATGTTTGATTTTTTTTTCCAGCGTTTTTGTTCAATTGAAACCTTCATTTGTATCTTTCTGTTTAGTCAGTTTAAAGTGGGTTTCAGGCCAGAAATTGGAAACTTTTGGAATCTCATAGTTCTTGATATGGTCTATCATGATGGCTTTTTGCCGTCAAAAATCCGAAATGAATTCAGTAAATTGATCTAATTGGAGATTATTTGGATAGAGAATGCGAATTCATGTAGAGAAATTCCAGATTGGATTGGTCATTTTTCAAATCTGGATCAGCTGATTCTTGAGGGAAACAATTTGAGCGGGATGAGACTTGTAATGGAGAATACAATTGAACCAAGACAAAAGAATTCAATCAAACACTCAATTGATTTATTACAACCTTCTTCTACTCGAGGTTTTTTTAAATTACTCAAGGATAAAAAGCATGTCAAACTAAACCAGCACTCAAAGATCACCACAGAATTCTCGGAAGCTCTGAAGAACCCTACAAATATTAGTTCAAAGCCATGAGATAATCAGCAATCTAGCCCATAGGACTTAGCCTAATGGCAATAACGATAAGAAGATGAAAACCGTTAAGTTGCCTGGTGGATCCACTCGAATCACCACCGCTTCCCAAAGCAGCGCTAACCTGTCGTGATATCATTGGTAATATCTCTCAGTATATTTAGATTTTTTGACTGAAGTTTTAGTCCTTGTTGACGGCAATGTTTCATCATAACATGACAAGATCGAAGTTTGAATAACACAGCCCCCTCAAAAGAAGCAAGCTTGGTAAAGGGGCGGCAAAAATTGGTAGAGGGACGGCAACCTAATAAGACAAAAAAGGTCATTACAAATAAATTCAAGTGCCCCTTATCAATGAAAATCTGGAAATGACTAATTAGCTCTTATTATTAATAATCAAGATTAGTAATGATAATCAAGATTAGTGTTGATAATCAAGATTAGTGTTGATAATTAATTTTCACTTATTATAACTCTAACATCGATTTTTCAAGAGTTAAAAAAAAAAAATTAGAGAAGAAGAAAAAGAAAACTTATGTGATATTTGTGAAACCCTAGATTTTGATTCACTCAACCAAAATGAGTGATTCCGGTGACCCGGTATACTTCTAAATTAGTTCCCATTAGCTTTTTCTCGCTCAAAATTATCTAAAGTACATAACAAAATCAAAACTTTTGAATTTTCAGAAGAACTTACGGTTGCAATTTTGCTTGGTACCAACCAGTAACTCTTTGTTACTGATTCGTAAGTTATCGAATACCAACCGTGAATCGGTTAAATTTGGGGAAGATCCAATCGTAAAACCAGTTACGGTTGGTAACTAAATGCTCGATACCAAACGTAACTACCCTACGGTTGGTGTGTCAACTTAACTTTTGAACCGTAAATCATTATTTGATAAATTCTTAAGACATAGGAACATTTACGGTTGGTATGGTTGTTTGAGTAACAAACCGTAACTCAGTTACGGTTGATAAACTAAAATAGTTACCAATCGTAACTGAAGAAAATTCTCAGATATAAGAACATACGGTTGATAATTGAACTATTATCAACCGTATGGTTTTCTATAGGGGCATTTTTGTAAAAAATCCTAGCCTGAAGAACCACTGAGAGGGTTAGAATTTTCTACGGAAAGAGAAAAATAAACCAAACCTTATCCCTATCGTCTGCACCCTATTCCTTCACTTCTCTCTCTCAACACTCTCTCTGATTCTCTTAATTTTTTCTGTATCAACCTTCTGAATCTACTGTATCAAAATTTTCATATTAGGGTTTGCCTCCTCTTTTCCTCTATTATAAGAACATCATCACTTGAAGGTTTGTCCTGAATCAGTGAAAAAGAGGCGATGAAGATCATCAAGAACAACTAAAAACAAAGATTGAACTATTACCAACCGTATGGTTTTCTATAGGGGCATTTTTGTAAAAAATCCTAGCTTTGAAGAACCACCGAGAGGGTTAGAATTTTCTACTTCGAAAGAGAAAAATAAACCAAACCTTATCCCTATAAGCCCGCACCCTATTCCTTCACTTCTCTCTCTCAACACTCTCTCCGATTCTCCATCGAACATCATCACTTGAAGGTTTGTCTCGAATCGGTGAAAAGAGGCGATGAAGATCATCAAGAACAACTAAAAACAAAGATTCATCGATGAAGATTACACAACTAAAAACAAAGCCAAATAACTTAATCAAAAGATAAATATCATCTATCTTTATCGTTTTAGTTCAATCGATTAGCGTATCCATCTCGAATTGAAATTTCGGAAGAATTGTTTTTTTATCTTAGTAAACCTAAAAGCTTTGATTTCATCTCAATTTTCTTTTCTGATTCATTACCAGTTTGTTAATTTTTTTCATTTACTTATTCGTTTGTTTTCTTAGTTTTGTTTTATTGATTGTGTGTATTCTCTTTTTATTCAGCCACCAAAGAAGTAGAAAGCTCCTCTGCAATCTTCAAATCCAGCTAAATCTGGTGGTGGTAAACAAAAGAAAATATCAATTCATGATTAAATATACATTGGGTTCTTCTTTTATATTGGATTTAAGTTGTCTTGTCTTGTGATTTGTACAGAATTAGAGCAAAGGAAAGCAAAAGAAGAAGGTTAACAAATTGCTAAGTAAAGATTTATCCATCCTATTTCAGTTTGCTAGCTTGATTTTTGGGCGTCTAGTATTGGGGATTCTTCTTAAACTTGTCTCGTGTTGTATGTTTTCGTCAGGGTCCATGATAGCGTACAAATTCGCTACGATGGTAGCATCTGAAAGGTTAGTGTACCTCATCATAATAAGCTTGTAATGTTCGCAGCTAGTCCTTTAGCTTCTCAAAAGTTATTCTCTGTAGAAAGATGTAGTTATACATTGAACTGTGGCAAAGCCATCTAGTTTATTTTGGTAAATGAGCAATGTCACCCTTAACAAGATAAGTTTGTTGCAAAGTTTCTGAACAAGTTCAAACATGATTTATACTTGATACTATAAAACTTCAAAACATATGAAGACTATATGGGACAATCCATCGACCAATAGTTTTTATTCCAAGTAATTATTTAAAAAATCGAATTACGATGTATATTGAGACTCTCAATTGCGGCTAACCCAAATGGTACTCATCCTTACTGGTTTATTTGGATTATTAGTTACCTGATGTGGTGCCAGATCCACAGAAATGGTATAATCTCTTTACAATATGCCCAAGGTAAGATTGATCCTTCATCCTAACTTGAACGTAGCCTGGTATTCTTCAATTTTTTGTTCAGTAGTTCTTAGCTTTCGTGAATTGCTTAAAGTGTCAGCCTGTCCTCTTTAATTGAAGACTAAACTATGTTATTTAACATCACTCACTTTCATTGTGTAGATAACCAATTTGAGTGATGTTTTCTGTTAATTTTGTTGATGCATTCCTGGCAAACATCTGGGGAATGTTTGCTACTGAATTTTGTTTACTCAACCATTGAGTTCCTCGTTGGATTCTAACTTTGTCTCGGCATTGCTTTTATGTTTTGTCTTTTTTCTCCACATTAGCACATAATCCATTTGCAGTCATGCTCCTTGTTGTGAATGGTGTACTTAAGAGGATGAATGGATGATCATGAGATAGAAATAGAAACATGAACACAATAACAAGGGTGGCTTTTGGATGTCAAGTTATGCCTGCACATGAGTTTTCTCCAGCAGGCTCCAGTTATAGGGAAACTTCTTGGGTTAGATGCTGGCAGCATTCTTGAACTTACCAACTGTTTTCCTTTCAGGATATGTGAATCTTACTCCCTGTGTTTTAGGAATTTTAGTATGAGCAGAACTGTATTGTGTATCTTGTGAATACTTATACCTATGCTTGAGCCTTGGTTTGCATTACAGTTCCAGATTAGCAAGGAAGACTAGGAGATTGAAGCGGATGGAGCTAATTCTCACATGTTGTATGTTCTTATCTAAAACATTTTCAGGTATCAATAAACTTTTCTAGGATTATTTCAGACTGTGCAACTGATCGAGACCTTCATAAATCATAAGATAAAAGATTTTTCGTGGGTACGTTGGTGCTTTACCATTCTATCTATTTGACCTTTGATATACATTATCAAACTCTTGTTCATACCTCAAACAGAAAGCTATCTTGTTTCACATTTTGCTGACTATGTTTTAATGGAAGTGTATTAAGAAAAGTGCAGGCTAACTTCTCAGTTTATTTGTTCCGTACTTCGGTAGTGAATAGTGATGCACACAAAACCAAAGTATTTTTTTTATTCTACAGCAAAGATATCTTGCTTGCTGGAAGATTTTAAACCCAAATGTATGTTATGTATATCAGTAAGGTTTAAACATAACTTTTGAGTGATCTGTAATATCAGCCGCTAATGGCAGAATTTCTTATATCGTTCCATTTATCCTCTGGCGATACCGATGTATATATTACAATCATTCTATACTTGGTTTCAAGTCATAATTGGGTTCAGTTGATGCTATCCAAATACATGAAGGGATGTTTGTCCTATTAGTAGAGTACATCTAATCCATTATAGTAGTTATTCCTTGTACTTTGGAAGTGTTGGAAATGACTACTAGGAGTACCTTCACGTCATCTATTCAGCTAGCGCACCAAATTATAGTTGCATATGTTTAATCTCATATTTTTGAGAAGTTGTGTTAATTTTGCAAATGAGAAACTTAAACATCATTTCAATTAGGTACCTTATCGAAAGAAGTTTGGCTTAATCGTTGATTGTATGGTTCATACCCTTCTTCAATTTTTAACGTTCAATGTATTTTCGCTACCCTGTCTTTAAAATGGAGCAGGAATAAGACACAATTTTCAATTTTTTCGAAAGTCTCTTATTTTCTTCACAGGTTGAATTGTTTATGTATAAGTATTATGTTGTTATTGTTTTGAATTCATTTTGTTTGAATTTTTTGCAGGTGGAATTAAAGTTTGATCATATAAATGGTAATGAATGCTGCTATGGACCTCCCTACGAGTGTCAACTGGCAAGTCTGGTGAGTAAGGATATCAATTGGTGAAGTTTGTGGATTTTATCCTAAGACTTCTATCAGATCTCAATTTCTTCATGAATTATGTACTGGATTTTTTACATATGCAAAGTAGTTGCAGTTCATATGTTTTCTTTAAATTATAATTTTAGTGGATACTTGCATGTGTAGTTGTAGGCGATGCTGGTCTCGAATATATTCCTCATATCTTTTCTCTTTTTTACTGTTAATTGTTGAGTCTTGTTTTTTTTTTTTTTTTTTTTTTTTTGCAGCTTAGGGATGGAGTGATGGACCTGATTTGAGCTAGCTTGTCAGAAGTTGAAGGTATAGATGGGGAAGTCTTACCTTCAACTTTGTGTTGAAACTTCATGGTTGTAAATCGTGTAATATGAATATAAGTTAAGCCGTTAAGGTCTTCCAAATTAGTGTTAGAAGTTTTCCGGACTTGGAACTCGAAGTATTTTAGATAGCTGAAATTGTAAACTGTGTACACTTTTCTATACAAATTTAGTTTTCAAGACATTATCTATTTAATTTTGTTAAATTCAGTTTTGAGTCACTATTAATGATACAACTTTTAGTTTTTGATTCAGTTGAACCAGCTTTGGATTCAGCTGAATCAATACTCATTTTTTCTTATTAAATATCATCAATAAAACCTACTGTGTCTTTCAGTATTTACCGATAGACTGTCAATGAAAGTGGTTTTTTTAAGAATTCAACCTTTGCCAGCCACAGTCGTTTTGGAAAAAACCACTTCCAGATTCCAACTGATGAACACAATCGTTTGTAAAGATATTACCTCTTGTCTTGGCGGTGGTTTAACTTCCATTTTCCACTAGTGATAATACCTTGCCGGCCAACCTTAAATATGAAATGTTGGCAGGATCGATAGCATTATACCATGCCGGCCAAATAACTGCAAATTCAAACATTCGATTTTTCTAATGCAAACATGAAATTGAAGTATTGGAGTGAGTTTAAGTAGGCCCTTACTTTATTAATCGCACCATTTCTCATGTTTCAGCGACTGCGAATTCTCCTTCTTCAACCGTTTTTGTCTTCACTTTCTTTTGAACCAAACTTGCAATTCCAGGGTTATACTCATTGGGTTTTCGATTAGCGTCTTTCATACGACTTGATCTAGGTCGTGGCGGATCCATTGTTGAAGATTAATCGGAACTTTTGAATTGACGATTACGACGAATTAATCGACGAGTTTCGGTGGTGGGGGATGGAGGAGCCAGTAATGTGTTTGAGGAGGAGAAGAAGAGGAGAAGAAGATGAAATGAAGAGAATGAAAACTGATTTAGGGTAGTAATTTAATTAGAGTTATAATGGGGAAGGGTAGTTTTGTAACTTTACCCATAGTCCTCCCCCTTTGCCCTTAAAAAAGAGTCCACTTAACAAAGGTAATTACAAAGTGGTCAAAGACAACCACCCCTATAGAGAACCCAAAAAACCTCAAATTACATATGCATTATGTTCTCCCATTGATGAACAATTTGATTCATCGAATAGTTCTGAAACGCAGTAGTCGTCGAACTCCACAAGCAAATATGCTTCTTGATAGCATAGACTAGTTCCTCCTTATCTCTATGTCTGCTTCCATGTCTCCTTCTATTCCTTTCCAGCCAAATCTCCCAGCATATATCAAATGGTATTAAGTGCTATATTATCTTAAGTCTTTTACTCACTCTGTCCAGCCTCTAGCTCAGTAACATAATCTTTAAATCATTTGGACATACCCACAGAAATTTAAACGAAGACAAAAGTACCTCCCAAATGTAACGATAAACCGTACAATTCATAAATAGATGATCTTGAGTCTCCACTTCCAAATTACACAGCAGACATAAATTGAAAGGAATATCAATACCTCTCGCCTGTAACATGTTTCTAGTTGGGATAGAATTATGCATAGCCGCCCACATCATGAATTGCACCTTAGGAGGAGATAATTTACTTTGCACAACCCTGTAAGACTCCCAATCTTGTAAGTTTCCAGAAATTGAATTGTAAATATCTTTTGCAGTCCAACCTCCTACCACTTCATCCTCTTCCGCATTGTTCAAAACTACGTTTCTTACATCGTGCTTCAGTTCCAGCAGGTCAATTCTTTCAGCAGGATTAAGAGACCTTGAAAACAGAAAACTCCAGGAGTCACACTTCATGTCAGCCACCATCGAACTCTTCTGTAAGCTCAGCTTAAATAGTCTAGGATACTTATCCTTTAAAGCCTTTTTCTCAAACCACCAGTCATGCCAGAATCTGACAGATCTACCATTCTTAACCTGTAAGACAACAGAATTAAAAAAATCAACATCAGCTTTAAGAATCTCCAACCACATGCTTCTGCCAATTGCCTCCTTTATCTGTAATGGAACTAGAGCCGCTTCCTCGGCCTTAGATTTTTCACACATTAATTTTCTCCTCAAATCATTCTTTTCCTTGCAGTATCTACCATACCATTTTGCTAACAATGATCTATTTATGAATCTCAGTCTTCTTATTCCCAAACCACCTTTGTTCCTTGGCTATCTAAAGAGACCCAGCTCATTTTTTTAGTATCGTCATCCTCCCCCCATAAGAACTTTCTTATGATGCTGTTTAATTTCTTCTCCACAGACACAGGCATATAGTATATTGACAAGAAATAAATAGCTACACTCTCCAAAGAACTTTTAATTAGAGTTACCCTTCCAGCTTTGTTAAGAAATCTTCTTTTCCAAGGAGCCAACTTTTTCTCATTCTTTCAATAACTACATCCCAAATAGCACCACTTCTCTTACTAGCACCAATGGGCATTCCCAAATAAACAATTGGAAGCCTATCTATTTTACATCCCAGTTCTAAAGCCAAATCTCCAATCATCTCATCAGCACCAATACTTGTCATGGAACTTTTATCCAAATTAAGTTTCATTCCAGTTAAAACTTCAAACATCAACAAAATAATTAATAATCTTCTTACCTCTTCTTTTGAAGCACCAAGAAAAATAATTGTGTCATCCGCAAACTGCAAATGAGACACTATTGAACCACCATCTTTAACTTGAAAACTAGTAAGTCTTCCTTCAGCCACTGCGTCATTAATCAGAATAGACAGAACTTCCACCACCAGCAAGAACAAAAAGGGTAAAAGAGGGTCACCCTGCCTTATTCCTTTTGAAGGTTTTATTCTATTTGTAGCTTCCCCGTTTACCAAAATTGAAAACTGAGCCCATGTGACACACCAATGAATCCATTGTATCCACTTATCTCCAAAACCATTCTTCCTCAGGATAGTGAACAAAGATGGCCAGTTGACATTATCAAAAGCCTTCTCCATGTCTATCTTACATAAGATACCAGGCTTCTTCTGTTTCAATCTGCTATCTATGCATTCATTGGCAATTAGAATGCCATCAAGAATTTGCTTATTCTTGACAAAAGCACCTTGAGCATTTGAAACTAGACCAGGCATCACCACCTTGATCCTTTCTGCTAACAGCTTTGAAATGATCTTATAAAAGCTGCTGATAAGACTTAATGGCCTAAAATCTTTAACTGTTGCAGAATCCTCCTTCTTTGGAATTAATTTAATAAAAGACATATTTAATCTCCAATCAAGCTTACCTTTCCTGTGAAATGCATTGACAACAGTCATCACCTCCACCTTCATAAAATCCCAGCAAGCTTTGTAAAACTCCATATTGTATCCATCTGGTCCAGGTGCTTTGGTAGCACCACAACACTTAATAGCAGCAACACTTAAAATTGGGTATACCCCAATCTCGCCAGGATATTTTAGGTAAAATAAATTTCTTTTTCGTGGGAAAAAAGAAGAAACAAAAGAAAACAAAGTAGTAAGGATCATAGTCATACAAATTAAATAATAATCTTTAACAATTTGAAAAAAAAAAAAGAAAAAGTGAAGATTGGCATATGAAAATGAAATTCCTATATATATATATATAATATATATGTTTGCCAAGAATGATAACTAGTTAAGCTGTAATCTAGTTACACTTCCGATTAGTGTCCGATTTGAGGCCCTTAATCTCATCGGTACTGTTTTTAGCACAAAAGTGTACAATCATGTGCTGCACGCACATCTATCCACCAGAGACCATTCAACTGATCTGTTGAAGAAATGACACAATCAAAATTCCAACTTTGCTAATAGGCGTACCATTTTCTTTTACAGGATAACACTCAAAGTGTGAGAAATGCTTGGTCTTATCAACATTTTGATACACCCCCGAGTGAACTGCCACACCCCCTATTAGCAACGTGCGTGATATTCCTTGTTAAAATCGACAAAGTCATATCACGTCAAAGTAGTTGGAGTGTATGACTTGCCATAGTCTGAGTCTGAGACATATAGGCCTGAACTGAACCCTGAGTGAAAGAGACTCGAGAATGGATATAACAACAAAACAAATTACTCTCTCTGACCCTGCACCACACCATTTCACTCCTCTTCTTCTCTCTTCTGCAATCTTCAAGAGACACATTTTGAGTTTCTAGCTGCATCATCAGCCAAATGCCGAAAACCAAACAAAAGAAAGACAGAAGGGCGTTCAGATCATCTCTAGAACAGTTAGTGGAGATCTCTGAAAACATTAGAGGAATGATTAAAGACAAACCAAAACACTCGGAAGCCATCAAAAGATCTCCATTCTGGAAGTTTTACAAACCATTTCATCAAGGTAGACTGAACCAAGCAGGTATGAGGAAAAGACAAATGGTTCTTGAGCATGTCTTGAACAATTTCGATCAAGAAAAAGGAGTTTTTCGGTTTGGAGGAGGTAAGGAGTTCAAGTCTACTGCAGAACACCTTGCTGTCACATTTGGGTTACAAAGGAAGATGAATTTAGCCAGGGAACAAGGAGAAGAAGAAGATTTTACTAGTATTAGTATAGCACAGACAATCTTCTGCAAAACTTATCTAAAGGGAGAGAAAGTGATGAAAAGAAAAGATATTATTGATTCACTATTTGCAACAGCAGGGGATGTGAGTAAACCAAATGATTTTGTCAAGTTGCTTGTTTTGTATCTCTGTGTTGCAATCTTCTTTCCAGACCAGAGTGGAAGTAAGCTTCCCAGTATCTATCTCAAGTATGTTTTTGAAATGGATCAAGTGTCTTGGCCTGATTTGATCCATTCATACTTGATGGAGGCTTTGATGGATACCGAAAAACCATACAAAACACTCAGGGGTTGTACTATTTACATATTGGTAAGTGGTTTTTTTTCTAATTTTGCTGAATGTTTATGAGGAAGACATGGAGAATTGATATTGATTGATTATCTTATGTTTCCTTTTTCAGTATTGGTTTGCTGAAGTTACACACTTGATTAGCAAATATGAGGGTGAACAAGGCAAAAGCAAACCTCGATTCCTAAGGTGGAACACTAGGGTGCTTGCTCAAAAGATCGGGGACCGCGGAATGACCGATTTGAAACAAGATGTAAGTAGTACTGTTGCTACATTAGGGATTTCTGAATGTAGATTTAAATGATCATGTTTGAAATTGTATGCTTAGAGACTGAAATTTTGATGCTAGCTTAATGGTGTGAAATAGAGAATTTGGTTTTCTGTTCTGGCGTGTTTGATTCGACTAATTTCAAGCATGTATATGAATGATTATTTGATTCTAAAGTTTGTTTATTCTATTTACAGCTTACTGGATCATTCATCGACCCTGTGGATGAAGATGAACAGAGCCTAATGACACCAATTGAAATAGGTCAAGCAGATTCAGATATGATTGTTGAGAAGATGGTCAGGGAAAGAGATACAGATGGAGATTCAGAGTTATCTCCAGACAGAAATGCTAAGGTTCTGGTAGCATATACTTTAAATAATTGTGTAGTCTCTGGCTATTTACCCAATGGAGTAAATTTTTAGACATCTGATTCTTGTTCCACATTTTGCAGGTTGCCCGTCAGTCTAAAAAGAGAAAGATAATTAGAGAAGAGCCTCTCCCTTGTGATGGAAAGCAAATTTGTACTCATGAACCTGAACTTGTGCATTCATCAGAACCTATGGCAGAAGAGAATGAGACTGACGTACTCAACTCTGGTGTGAAGGTCTTGCACGTCAATGATGTACACACAGGGAATTTGTCATCATGTTCTGAAGTGCACACAACAGGAGTTGAATCACTTGAAGGGGATAAGTTTGAGGAACCTGTGGACGCTACAATGAATGCATCCTCTTCTAAGTCCCAAGCTCTTGACTCCACCTTACCTATTCCGACTTCTGTAGATGTCAGTCTTTCCTTCGCAGGGTCTACAAACGCTTCGGTTCAAGAAAGAGTGGATGGATTTGAATTGATGGACATCAACAACACCCCAGAAGAGAATGGGAATGACACACCACACACCAGTGCAAATGTCAAGGACATACACATAAGGAATATGGCATCTTGCTCTGAAGAGGAAAGTAGGGGAATTGAACCGCTTGAGGTGGTTGATCTTGTTGAGGAACCCGTGGATGCCACAAATGATGCATCCTCTTCTTCTAACTGCTTGATAACTGTATCCAGTTCTGTAGAAATAATTCCTTCCCTGACAGAGTCGACAAGTGGTTCCATTGCAGATAGAGTTGAAGGATTCGACAACTTCAAGATCCCAAAAGACTATGCAAATTTGTATAAGAAGATCTCTGATGAGTATGGGCATATGGCAACTAAAAAAGTCATATCCAATGAGGCTATGTTGCTCGCATGTGTTACCAGTTTACTGGAGATCATCTCTGCAATGGAAACTATGCCTGGTACAGAACTGGGTGTAGGTTTGCTGGAGAAATGGGAAAGAGTCATCACAGATGCTGAGACCTTGAAGTTCAATATTGAGTGGTTACGCGAAGGATTCAATCGACTTAAGAACCGTTGGAAGTCTTCATTCAAGATAGATACAGAAATTGAAAGTGATAAACAAGTACTGGATGGAATGCAGGTGAAATATGCTGCGCTTTGTACTAGAAAAGAAAAACTTAATACTGAACTCTCAGAGGTAGAAGTTCTGATAAAGAAATCCGAAGCGATGATTTCATCCAAGGGAGAAGCTATTCAAGGAAAGCTGACTCAGAAAAACAAATTTGAGTGTGAATCTGTTCTGGGTATAGTGGTTGGACTGAATTTATAAATTGCAATACCAGCAGACTTAAGGCTTGTAGAAAGTGAGATCAGTTATCCAGATATTTTGGGTTATTTGCGTATCATCAGAATATGAATGATGTTCAATTGCTATCGAAAAGTTTTTGCGTCTTGCAAATTGGTGTATGAAAGCTATCTGGAAAATGAATGCGGGATGCACAAAGGTTGCCAAAGCTTTCTGACGCCTTTGCATCACATAACTTACCATCATATCAACAAACATTGATATTCTTTCTGTCCCATGAAAAATGATCCTTTCACTTCTCCAGTTGAAAGAAAAAAAAAATATATTATTTTTTCTGAAACGGAGATAGTATCCATAACCCATGGCAGGTAAAGGTAATGCTATGATGGTGCAAACATGGGTGCTGCTAAGCTCAGGGAGGGTGCCCTAATCATAATTCCTTGGGAAAATCAAGCTTCCTCCTGTAGGGCTTCACTTTTTCACTCTCTGTGTTGGAAGATGGATTCCTTTGTCTCTGCTGCTGTAGCAGCAGGACAAGCTCTTCCTTCTTCTTCATCTCCATGGGCAGTCTCTCCCTTGCTCTCTTCCAATGTTTCTGAGTGATGGGTTCTTACTTAATTTGATTTTCTTATCAAATTTCAGTGGGTGTTCTTGATTATGAGTCAAAACAATGGAAATCACAAGACTTCCCCAAATACACCTAGAAACACAATCTCTGCAAAAACCCCTTCTCAACAAATCACAAATTATTATTCCAAATTCTACAAAGAAGACATTTTTCCCTTGCAATTTCAGTTTTCACAAAGCTAGGTTTAATGGTGAAAGCAATCAACTTGGAAGACCACAGGTACTTTTTAACCCAATACTCTTCTTTAATATCTGTTAATTACCCAAATTATCCAATGGGTTTTTGTAAATTTCGATTTTTCTATTATGAGATTTCAAGCTTTTCTATGAGAAATGAAGTTTTTCTGTGATTTGGTTTGATTTGATACATTAAATTTTGAGTTAGGTGCCCAGTGGGTCCCGTCAACGTATTGAATGTGTTTGACCGTGTTGGTATCGAATTCGATTAAAATTGTGAAATGACCAACCAAAATTAGACTTTCGTTTTATTTACTAACTTTACCAAGTTAGACACGGGTTCATACGGTCGTCCGATAATTAGTGGCTAGGATCTCTTAGGTTCGTGGGTTATATACCCTAATCTTCTCCATATCATTGTTTCTATCGTTGTCACTGAAAATCGAGAGGAAAGAAACGAAGTACGAGAGTAAAGATGGTTAGTTAAATCGATCGTACAATTTGGTGGGTTTTTTTTTACAAATTGGTAGTGTGAATAGACAAATCAAAGAAGGACAGTATTATTGAAGGTGGAGTTAGATTTGGTGAAGATTTTATGTCAAAAAGGTACGTGACAGTACTTTGATGTTTTGAATTGGCTTATAGTAAATGGAGATCTTGTTAAATTAGTTGGTTATGGTCAATACTCATGCTATTTAATTGTATGAGTGATAGTTTAATTGTTTAGTTTTTAGGTCATAAAAGTATGTAAAGAGAAAATTTTAATTTTTGATAAAAATTGGGGATTTTCTTAAATTAGTTCTTTATGATGAATACCCATAGTGTTTCATCATGTGATTGATAGTTTAAGGACTTAATTTTGTTGTTATTTGTTGTACTCTAGGATTTGTATTCTTCCAAAAAACTTTAAGGTTTGTTTAATACTTAGATGCAGATCTTGAAGATGTTGATTGATTTGTACTTCTTTAACTTGTTTTGTTGAATGCCAACTGCAAATTCACATACTTCACTTGTTCTATTATACTTTTACTTATTAGGGTATGTAAGAAAATATACGTAAATTAGAAAATTGTTTGGTGTAGGTACTAAATCCAGCTGCGAGAGGTGGTGGGGTTCGTAGAGGCGGTGGGGTTCAAAGAGGTGGTGGAGCTTTCATGAGAGGTGGTGGTGTATTTTCTACAACGAGTGGAAGGGGAAACAGGCCTAGAATGATGGATTGGCTCGCACACCCGAATGTGTGGGCAAATGATGAATGAAATTCTCCGAGTCGCTTTTTTTTTTTTTTTTTGAGCTTTGATATGTTTAAGCGAGTGACGTCATGGGTTTTTAGGTTTTATTTTTAACAAGTACCCTTGGATAAATATTGTCAGTTAAATGTTTATGCTAGGAGGTTTCAAACATTTATGTTTTAGTGAACTCTATGAGATTGAAATGATACGAAATTTCTTTGGATACCGAGAACTTGATATTGCTTGTGCAGGAGCTAGAAAATTGGTTCTCTATTGTAAGGATGAATTTGATAGAAATCAGATAATCAGGACCGTTGGATCTATAAGCTTAGGATTTCAAGGATTTTTGGGAAAACACGTTGCCACGTGTTTAACGGCCATTAACGGCATTAAGTATTTTTTTAATATTAATTAAAATTAAAATTAAATTCTTGACGGTCAATTGGTCATACCATTAAGTCCTAAATTCTATTAGCAAATCTATTGTGCTAGCTCTAAAATAAGCTATTTTAATTTCTATGGAGAATCTATTGGATTTTGTTCAGAAAAATCAAACCAAAGGATGGTTATGGAAGGCAACAAATTCATATGCATAACTTGCAACCTATTCCCTGACAAGGCTGGAGAAATTTGACTGTGTTGTAATACCCATAGCCTGTTTGCACGCTGCGTTGTTTTGTAAATTCGATCTTAGATTGTTCCACACAGAATTAGAATAGATTTCAAAATCCGCTACTAGCAAGTATTTTACACTAGATGGCAAACTGGGAAATATGGAGTTGTTGAGGAATGTGCTGAATAGTAGTCTAGGAAGCTACTAGAGAAGGTGTTCCATTTTAAAACATTAGCAGATATAGACGACTTGTAGAGATAAGCAACGGCAACACCTTTGGACTGACAATGAAATTGTAGTAGTAATAATGGGATGTGACAGGCCATCTACTGCTACATATATAATGAGTAAATTGAATTTGGGAAGCAACCAGCTACTGATTAATATTTTAGTTGTGAAATTCCGTAAGACCAGCTATTTGAATGGTTGACCTGGGAAAAAATGAACGTGGATACAGCTCACGGATTGAACTATTCAATTTTGCATTTTGTTTCTTTTATCTGAGGATTGGTAAATTTATTTAGGAGATCACAATACAAGATTATTCTGAGAATATGCTTTCTTCAAATAAAAAGTAACTCTTTGCAAACATAACAACACTAGCCAAAATTGTATAAGCTAAACCTAGTTCTCTTGTCTAGTTTCAAGTGGACATTTCGTCTTTCTTGAGTTTGTGTTTTGTGCCGTTGCGATGGCTGGAGCAGCAATAGGAATAGATTTAGGGACAACATATTCATGTGTAGGAGTATGGCAACATGGTCGTGTTGAGATTATTGCCAATGATCAAGGAAATCGTACTACTCCTTCGTATGTTGCTTTTACTGATTCTGAATGTTTTATTGGTGATGCTGCTATAAATCAAGCTGCCATGAATCCTACCAACACCATTTTTGGTGAGCTTTCTGATGCCTTTACGTCAAATTATAAATCTAAATTCCATGATATGATTTGTTGGTTATTATACTGTGTGTTTTATATTATGGAAGCATTTAATAGTAGCTAGTAAGTTTGTTGATTTTACGTTATGTTCATATGGTTAGTTTCATGATCAAATCGATCCAACCTGGAGGATTAGTTTAGGGTAGCATCCAAGTCTGGTTATGCTCCTCTATATTTGTGGTTGACTGCCAGGGGGATTGAAACACTCGATCTCACTATTGTAGGGAGAGAGTTCATCCATACAAACCACCCCCTTGGTGGTTATTTATCTGTGGGTGTCTTGTTGCCTTCTTCTTCTTTTTTTCCCCATTTACTTGATTTAGTAGTGAATTTCTGACTTTATGATATTGTCATGGGTTCGGTTAACTATTTTGTTGTTCTGTCTACTGCTGGTTAATATTTTAAATATTACGAATTGCTTCATGAAAGTAACAATATCATGAGCTCGCCACTCTTAGAGTTAGTATCTTAAGATTTTTCCTGAGTCTGCTGATTAATGTTTTGCAGATGTCAAACGTATAATTGGTAGGACAATCAATGATAGCTCTCTTCAGAGTGATATGAAGCTATGGTCCTTCAAAGTCATTCCTGGCCTAGATGACAAGCCCATGATTCGAGTCAAATACAACGGAGAGGATAGAGTCTTTTCAGCCGAGCAAATTTCAGCCATGGTTCTCAGTAAAATGGTAAAAACTGCTGAAGCATATATTGGTTCAAAGGTTAAGAAAGTTGTTGTTACAGTCCCTGCTTACTTCAATTGTTCTCAACGTCAAGCTACTATGGATGCTGGTAAAATTGCTGGCCTTGATGATATGCGTATCATCAATGAACCAACGGCAGCTGGACTTGCTTATGGTCTTCATATGAAGGATGCCAGTGTTGGTGCGAAGAATGTTCTTATCTTTGATCTTGGTGGTGGTACTTTTGATGTTTCGTTAATCACCATTGACGAGTGTATCTTTGAAGTCAAGGCCACAGCAGGAGATACCCATCTGGGAGGCGAGGATTTTGATAACAGGATGATAAATCACTATATTCAAGAGTTCGAGAAAAAGCACAAGATAGACATTAGTGGAGATCCAAAGGCTATTAGGAGGTTAAGAACAGCATGTGAGAGGGCAAAGAGGATCCTCTCAACTGCTAGCAACACAATCATTGATATTGATTCTTTGCATAAAGGAATTGACTTTCAAACACTCATTACCCGTGCTAGATTTGAGGGGTTGAACATGGATTTGTTCGAGAAATGTTTGGAACCTGTTGAGAAGTGTTTGAAGGATGCTAGGTTGAAAAAGAGCAGCGTTCACCAAATTCTGCTTGTTGGAGGTTCCACAAGAATTCCAAAGGTTCAATCTCTATTGAAGGAATTCTTTGATGGGAAGGAACTCTGCAAGAGCATCAACCCTGACGAGGCCGTGGCTTATGGTGCTGCAGTGCAAGCTGCTATTTTGAGTGGTGTGGATGATGTGGAGTTGCAGGACTGGGTATTGGTGGATGTGACACCTCTTTCTCTTGGTATTCAGACACATGGAGGTCTTATGAGTGTGTTGATCCCAAGGAACACAACCATTCCCACCAGTAGAGAAATGGTTTTCACTTCCAGCGAGGACTATAAGTCGAATGTGATGTTTCAGGTGTATGAGGGTGAAAGAACTAAAGCCACTGACAATAATTTGTTGGGTGAGTTTATGTTAGATGGAATTCCACCAGCACCTCGTGGGGTTCCTCTGTTCACAGTAAGCTTTGATATGGATGAAGACGGTATATTGAATGTGTTCGCCGAGGACAAGGAATCCAGGAACAAAAACATGATTGTTATTGCAATTAACAAGGGGAGGTTGTCAACGGATGAGATTCAGAGATTGATCCAAGAGGCGGAGAGATTCAAATCAGAAGATGAAGAATTCGGCAAGATGGTGGAGGCTTTGAACTCCTTTGAGACATATGCTTACAGCATGAAGGACATGCTTAGAAAATATGGACAGAAGCTAACTTGGAATGATGAGAAGAAGATTGAGGATGCAGTCAATATTGCCATTGAGTGGTTGCATAGCGATGAAATTGGTGACATAGAAGAAATCCACCACAAGATGAAGAAGTTAAAGAATTTATGCAACCCTATCATAACTAGGCAGGGTGGTGCCTGGGCTGGACCCCTAATCCAGGAATTCAACTAAAGATGGATTGGCTTACCGTTTTTCTTGCGAGTCCTGCCCCTATCTCAAGGTCATTAATATCCTTTCTCCTTATCACTTTTTATATCTTGACATGATAGGTTATGGTTTGAGTTGATATTTGTTGTTGATTTATTTTCTGCATATTAGTTGTTAACTTTCTTTTATCAGTTTGTGGGTGGTTCAATTTGCTTTGCATAAGATTTGTTAGTTTTCTCAGCTTCAATGCAGATTTTTCATACATTACCCAAGTAACATCATGACCTTAATAGCAATAGCAGTGCTACTATTATTTCGTATTTTTACCTTTGTTGTCAAGTACATATGATTTCGCCGTACCCCAATAGAATCAAAGGTTAGAAAAGAAGCATATGATTCTAATCTGTTGTCTAGATCAATTTTAATTGTGGACCTAATGATGCAAGAATTTTTGTTCCCTTGGTAGGATTTCGTAGGGAACTTGGTACAAGGAAATCCATGATCAAGATATCCTCCTTGGATTTGTTGGAGCTGCTTCCCCCTTCTACAATTAAGAAGTGTTCCAGGTACTCATTAGAAGGTTAATACGAGGAGCTTTTGCAGCTTTCGGGTTTTTTAATCCATCTACACCTCGTAGTCTTTGAACATCTCTATAAATAGATACCATACTACCCTCTTAATTCGGTATTTCTAATACTTAGGAGAGAAATAGCATTTCAATTGAGTCCACGATGAATATTGATGCCTTGTTACTTTAGTTAATATATAGTATTTCAATTTGTTAGTGTTTTTGTGTGATAGGAATCACCGTAATCTTGTTCTGTTATGTTTGGTTTCTGATCAAACATTCGCATCAGACTAGAATACTATGCAAGAGGTAGCACAGCATAGCCCAACAACACTGCACAATTGCACATGATCTGGAATGGCGTTCATCCTAGATTGTTTAGGACGTTAGATCATATGTAGAGTTAAAAACATCTCCCTTTACCTTGAAATTTCACTAGAGTTTCAGATTTCTTCCCAACTTACACGGATTTAGATGCCAATTCAATTCAAATTTTATGGAACATCCGGTCATGGGAAATAGGGGGTCAACTGACCCCAACTGCCCACTGCTGGGTCCGTCCTAAATTATCAAAACCAAAGATTTTGATAGTGTTACTTTCCGAATTATAGAAGGTCTCCAAATTTTAGAAATAGATTGTATTTTCAGAAGGCGGTTTCCAAATCCTTGCAGAAAGGGGTTTCCTAATCCAACACCTCTTAGACTTTGAGCATCCCTATAAATAGACACCACACTGGCCTCTCATTGCATAACTTTAGAAGAGCAATAGGATAGCTTTCCTGAAGAAGCTTTGTTGTGAATTATCGCATTCATACATCCGTTTCTGAGAGGAATTCTAGGTTAACAAGATGAAGGTTATTGCTGCATACTTGTTGGCGGTATTGGGAGGTAACAAAGAACCAACTGCAGAAGATATCAAGGACATCTTAGGTTCTGTAGGTGCTGCTGACGACGCTGATGACAAAATTGAACTTCTTCTTTCTCAAGTTCAAGGTAAAGACTTGACTGAACTTATTGCATCTGGAAGGGAGAAACTTGCTGTTTGTGGTGGTGGTGGTGCACCTATGGTGGTCAATGCTGTAGGCGATGGTGGTGCTGGTGCTGCAGCTGAGCAGAAGAAAGAGGAAAAGGTGGAGGAGAAAATTCAAGAAGAATCTGATGATGACATGCCTTTCAGTCTCTTTGACGAGGAAGAAGAATGAAGTTCCAAATTGTTTGCTGAATTGTGTACCATCGTATTTGTCTGGTGTCTAAATTTTGAGGTTACAGAGTTGTTATATTAAGGGAGTTCTGTCTGGTCTAAATTTTAGATTTCTTTTCTAGTTCCTTTTCAATTTTTATTATTAAGTTGTAACCGCATTACAAGAGTTTCTCAATAAACTTCAATTAGACTCAATTCATTGGTTTATTTTGATTAGTTCCTAACCTAATAGACTGTCTGCAAGAGTTTGTGAATCCCATGGAAACACACAGCCGTATAGACTTGTTCTGTTCGTTGTTCAGTCTCTTTGCAGAACCTGGCAAAGATTAACATCATCTTATTGTTGGCAATAGCCCATGGCCCTGCTTACTGACTGGGGTCTTTTATCTGCAGGCAAGTGATTATTATAATTGTCTTGCCTCTCTGACTAGGATGAAAACCATCATGCAACTCTAGCACCTTGTTTGTTTTCGCCCGAATCACTTGACTCGTCTGGATTTGACTCTCCAGGATGTGACTGAAATAACGTGACTCATCTGGATTAGCAATTTGGGATACAGAGAGTAGTTCGGAATGGCAAACATATGGGTATCATTCAGATTAGCAGCATTCGGATTCGGTCAAAAAATTCGGTCATCGGGTAAAGATTCAGCATCAATTCGGAACGTCATACGTATGTGTATAATTTGTTTTACTAATTTGAGTTCGGTACAGAAATTCATTATTATTAAATAATAAAATTTTAGAATTCTAGTAGTGGTGTGGTATTGTTTATACATTTAATAGATTATATATTAAATATCATGGAATTATATCAACTAGGAGCGGGGTGGCCTAGTGGTTCAGTGGTGGTACAATGCAGGGACGTCATGAGATCGTAGGATAATTCGTGTAGGGCTTCCTTAAAGCTATACGCCATGAATAATTCCCGGATAAATCGGGAGCTCCGTATAATAGCGTACACGGGTCAGTTTTTGGAAAAACACTTTATAAGGGAAATTGGCAGTTGGGCTTGTGTTAAATTGGGACGAGTAGGATATTTCGCGTAGGGCTTCCTTAAAGCTAGGCAAATTATTTCGGTGAATCTTGTGGATAAATCGGGAGCTCCATATAATGCGTGTACCTGGGTTGGATATCGGAGTTTAAGTTGTTCAACCGTATGATTCGGATTCGGTCAGTTCAGAATCGTTCGACGAATTACTAACTAGGATCTGGATCTAATTTAATATGTTTGTTTTTTGAGTCAGATCGATTCATCTGATCAAATATATGGGTCAGTGCTTTGTTCCCATGAGTCAAGGGTATTTTATTGTCTGACTCAAACGGGTCCGAGTCAGAGGGATTATGTCTGACACAGATCGCGAGTCGGATCTGACTAAAAAAAACGGTCTGAAATCTGATTCAGACCGAGTCAGGGCCGAGTCAGATCCAGACATCAAGTCAGCAAAAAACAAACATTTTGATAACTTTTGAATCAGATGTAAAGAGTTAGATTGAGGCCTAATAAGCCAGATTCATGTGAGTAAACCCGAATGAGTCAGTTTGAGTCAGAAAAGGATAAACAACCTTTCGGTCTTGTCAAAAAACAAATTGTTTCCAAGATGCCAACTCTATGGCAAAATATAAAACAAAATAATGCATTTCACACACACAAACACATTTTTATCAAAAATCATAAGAATGAAGCATAATCAACAAACTTAGATACTCACTTCGTCTCGGGAAAAGTGATATTTTTAGGCATAAATGAAAAAGCAAACCCATAGTAAGTAACACGAGGGCTTCAGTCATGGTTGACACGAGGAACCCATGGTACGTAATGCTACGATGATGGGTTCTACTGAGCCAATGGAGGCTTCCCCTAATCATAATTTCTTGGATAATCAAGCATCCTTATATAGCCTTCACTTTTTCAAACTGTGTGTTGAAAGATGGATTCTTGTGCCTCTTCTGTTGTAGCAACATATGGACAAACTCTTCATTCTTCTATATTCTCCATGGGAAATCAGCTTGGCCGCTCTCCCTTTCTCACTATCGTCTATAGATTCTGAGTAATGGTGTTAGAGCACTACTCGGTCGAAATCGCAAGTGTTGCTATCTCATGCTTGTTTGTCAAGTTTAGTTGTCCAAACTATAAGTCTTGATTTCTAGTCTACTTATAGATAAGTTTCGGATTAGGATAGTAAGTGTAGTTGAGCATTAGACTTCACGGTGTTCATTGATTGAATATGAATAACTACTAAGGGGATCTTCAGGAACTTCATCAACAAAAGGTATGTGGAGAATTGAACTCATCTATCACTCAAAAGTCTATCTACTCTATCTCCTATTTGTTTCTCGAAATATATTTTGATAAGCTTTCGCTTTAACCAAGTTCATCTTATATTCTTGACGAAAGTCAAAAGATGATCATGTGAAAATCGCCTTGTAACATTTTACATGATTTGTGTGAGACAGTCATTTGATGTAGACTCAGAGTGTTTCATATTGATCATTCGACCACTTTAAAATTGCTTTAAAGCTAATAATTTGTGTGAGACAGCAATTCCCGTCTTCCGAGAATGTTTCAATGATTGAATTGGGAGTTTTGAACAAATAACCATGATTGGATATAGCACATTATGCGTACTTGTCTGCTAACTATTGCAAGTTATTCCAAGTCTGGGAACCATGGTATGCACACCTGTAGGCGTACTGATTAGTTTAGTGGAGGTCCGGGAACTAAGTTCGCATACCGGGTATGCGTACTAGCATGAGGTTCAAGTTCCGAGACTTAACTGAGTTAGGTGGTATGCGTACACGTTCGCGTACTGGCGAACCCAAACATAGTCCGGCCACTTAGGTATGCGTACAAGTTCGCATACTTGAGTAGGTTATGTTCTAAAATCGGTTTGTTCAAGAACTAATACATTTATATAATAAGGAATGCAATCTTTTGTAAACCGTAGTTATAATGTTCATGAATTCATTCGAGTGAATCAAAATCGATTTTGCTTCAATTGTGTCTTGTATACTTCTATGAAAATATAAACAATTGAGAAACTCTAGAACTAGTTTCATTTGAGTCATTTGAACTAGTTGTGGTTAAGATGAATAAGGTTGATATGAAAGTGTTCATATGGCTAACTTTGGTTAACTATTGTTGAGCCAACAAGGTGTGCACGTTTAGGTACGGTTACTCATATCTAAATAAAGTCACCTTTCATTTGTGTGTAACAAGCTAAGTTCTATCTAACGGTTGAAAGATATTATAGCTTGAGTCTAATCAGGTTTTCATCTAACGGTGAATATTGAATGTTTTGTTACCAAGGTAGCATTGATTGCAAACCCTGATTTTAATACTATATAAGGGATAACTCTAGTAACTGGGAAACCTAATCCCCACACCTCCTGTGTGATACTAGTTGCGATTAGAGTCGATTCTCCTTTAACCTTAGGTTTTTTCCAAAACCCTGTAGGTTAACGACTTGAAGACTTCATTGGGATTGTGAAGCCAGACCCAACTATTTCTTTGTAGTTGCATGTTATGATCTTGCTTTGTTTTATCGTGTGAGTACTATATTCTCTAAGATTTGCTCGAGATTGATTCTCCGATAGGCAAGATAAAAAGTAGTCACAAACATCTTCGTCTCATAATTTGTGATTCCACAATATCTTGTTTCGCTACCATATGATTAAGATTATTGTGAGGTTATTGATATTTCTAGGGTGTTCTTTGGAAATATAAGTCCGGTATATCAATTGGTTCATGTTCACCTTGATTTATCAAAAGACGGAACAAAACTCATATGTATATCTGTGGGAGACAGATTTATTTATTCAATAGACTTTTTTGTGCGAGACAGATTGGTTTATCAAGTCTTCGAATTTGGGTTGTAGCAACTCTTAGTTGTGGGTGAGATCAGCTAAGGGAATCAAGTGCGTAGAGTCATGCTGGGATTCAGAGACGCAAGGAGCGCAACTGTACCTTGATCAGTGTGAGATTGGTTAGGGTCAACTACATTCCACTCCGAAGTTAACTTGGAGTAGGCTAGTGTCTATAGCGGCTTAATACAGTGTGGTGTTAAAATCTGGACTAGGTCCCGGGGTTTTTTTGTATTTGTGGTTTTCTCGTTAACAAAATTTCTGGTGTTTGTGTTATTTCTTTTTCGCATTAAATTTTCTATATAATTGAAATATCAAAGGTTGTGCGTGGTTCAATCAATTAGATAATTCAACCTTTGGTTGTTGATATAAATTGATTGACACTTGAGCATTGGTCATTGGTACCGTTCAAGTTGTTTCTTAGAATAATCAGGCTCATGGATTTCTATCTATTTGATTTGTTGATTACATTAAGAAACAGAGATATAACTCTTTGATATACTTTTCTTAAGATTAAGTCTGTCTGTCTAGTTGATTCTCTTGAAAGTATATTGGAGTTAATCCATATCGATTGCTAAACAAAATATTGGGTGTGGTTGTTAGACCCCCCGCTTTTTCAATTGGTATCAGAGAAGGCAAACACGTTTAAGACCTCATAAGTATGTGTTTGTAGCAATCTGACTCTATGGACAGAAGTGCTATCTCTATAAACGTACCACCAATATTCGATGGCTCGAATTACTTGTGGTGGAAAATTGTTATGCGTTCATTTCTTCAAGCGTGTGATTTTCAATCATGGGTTCGGTTTTTAATGGCTATGATCCTCCCTTAGTTAAAATGAATGGTGTAACTACTGCAAAGGATATTGGTGAGTATAATCCTTTAGAAGTTCTTGCTACAAAGAAAAATTCTGACGGGTTAAATGCTATCATCCATGACATTACCCCAGATCTCCAGCATCATGTGACTACTTGCACGAAGTCTAAAGATTCTTGGGAAATCTTAGAAACCGTATTTGAAGGGAATACATGTGAAAAAGAAGCTAGGCTTCAAAACCTAAATTCTGATTGGGAAAACTTTTGTATGGCATATGAAGATTCATTTGATCACAAAGTGTCTGAAATTGTTAATGCATCTTTTGCGTTGGATAAGACTATTCCTGAAAAGGACATTGTGATGAAAATTCTCAGATCATTGCCATCTAGATATGATTCTAAGAAACATGCCATCGTTGAAGGAAATAACCTTGAAACTCTTTCCAGAAATACTCTTGTTGGGAAATTAAAGATCTTTGATCATGAGCATGTATCCAAATCTGGAAAGTATATTGCTTTCAAAGCACAAAAGAACTCTAAATTACTTGATAAAAGTAAAAGTGTTGGCATCTCTGAAGATGATCTTACTGAGATTGATTCATCATATGAAGATCTTGACAATTCAGTCTCCTTGATCACAAGACAGTTTAGATATCTTCTTTTGAAGAGAAGTAAAAAGTTAACTAGAGATAAACCTAGATCATCAGTTAAACCTCATAATCGTATTCCTCCTAAAAACACAGATATTGACGATACTGATGACGGAGATGTGCCACAGTGCTTTAAGTGTAAAGGTTTTGGTCATTTTGCAAATGAGTGTAGAAAATAAACTGGGAACAAAGGTCTTGCTGCAACTCTTGATAAAATGTCTGATCACTATGATTCTAATGAAGACGAAAAGTCAAGTGTTGCACACTCCTCTACGAAAATATTGATTTTGATAATTGTAGCAATACATACATCAATCTTGATATTCTTTTGGGTGAAACCTCAACCGTTATGGATAAAAGTTTGATTTCTCTGTGTCTGCTGGAAATTCTAGTTCTGTTTTTTCAGGTTCTACCGTTTGTCTAGCAGCTTGCACAACTATGAAGTCTGAACCATCATCCATTTGACATGTTCTTATTGTACTCTCAAAGGTCATGAACTCTCCAAATGTTTCAAGTACAAAAATAAGATAAGATATGTCAACTAACTTCAACGAAGAGCAAATCGATTAGCAAACAAGCTCAAACTTGTTCAGAAGTAGTCTGAGGTATGTAAACTCATCTCTTCTCCGAAGAAGTTAATTTCCAAATAAAAATTTAGACCACTAGAGAAAAGAATGCTTCTAAACAATCTATGAAACAGGGTTCTAAGAATTCCATTCAAAGATGTTATGGTGGACAGATCATTGTTCATCCCATCACAACTTAATTGTGTTGATGGTGTATCATGTCTCATGTGTTTGGTTCAAAAGAGACAAGAGTTTGCACTCTTCAGGATTTAGGAAAAGAAAAGACAAGAGTTTTGTTTTTCTTTTTGGTTTCGTTCGTTGTCGTTTTGGAATTCCTCCATCTTTTCATATCTAATTGATATTGAAAGGGCTCTCCCTGTTTGATCAATAAAAGAGGGTTAAAATCGACAATTCTGTATTCTTTAGGGTTGTGAGTTGTTCGTACGTGAATCCTTTTAGTTGTTTAAAGGTTCTGTAACCCAACATTCCCTTTTCCTTCTCTAGAAACTCTTTTTATCATAAAATTGCTTGTTGAGCATGATTTGTGAATTCCTCTCACAATCTCATACTTGTATGAAGACTCCAAGCATTATGTATTATGATGGAAAAGATGCTAATATGATTGTTAAGCCATCAATCATGAAGGAAAAAAACAAATCTCCTTTACCACCAACTCTGAAAAGAAAAAGAAGAAATGTGGTTAAACTAAGAGCCGTTCCTTCAAATTCTCAGAAGTTTTCTGGTGTTCTTGAAGAGTTGATAAAAACAAGAAAGAAGATTCAGCAAATAAAGGCTATTGTTTTGATGACTCTTGAAATTCAGAAGGCCCTGGTTCGGCATCAGTCTAGAAGGTTTGTTGGTATTGACTCTTATCTTCATGAACCTTATGTTCCCATGGCTATTGGCGACAAGGAGTTCGGGGACAATAAAGAATTTTTTTAGAGGTCTCAATGTCTAGGAAACTTATTATGAGAATTTATTCTTGTGTTTTAAGAAGGATAATTAGGGTTTGGAATAGCAATTATTGTGATTACACATAGCTATTGCCAACGGTTTTCATCTTGCAATATTTTAGATTTATTTATTTAAATTCTAAGTTATTTGGAAGATGATTTTGCAGTATTAATCTTTATTGGTTTTACATATTGCAAATTATTATGGTATATGTGTGTTTACATCCGTGAACTATGATTGTCCCATATATATATATGCTCAAAAGTTAAGTCTATCATATGTATTTATGAAAATATTTGATGAAAGATTGAATGAACTTTTGACACCAAAGATTAAGTCTATTATTTGTCAATTTGTAAGTATTGATTAAAAATAGAATGAATCTTTGCATATTCTACAGTATTGGTCTTTCCTTGATCCACATCTCTGCGAATATACTGTGTTGCTCCGTAAGTTTCCTTATGTTGAGCATGGCCAATTGAATTGATCATTTTCTTTGTGGTTAGTTCAATTGAGAATTTTGGATACAAATTCATGTTTCATGTGATTTGGTAACGTCCAAAGAAATCCTTTTTTTCTTGTAAAAGTGCGCTCTTGTTGTTCTTTCGGGAATGACATTTTATGGGGGAGAGTTCTTAATTGAACTTGTGCTTAATTTCCAAATCTTTGTGGGGAGTGCGGATGTGGAATATTGTAGGAGTTTTCTTGTATCTTTATTAACTCCTTGATGAATACACTAAGTTTCGAGTATGTAAAATCATCGAAACAAAGTTGATATGTTCTCTTTTAGTCATGAAGTATCTCTATGAGAATTTCATTATGATCCCACTAGTTTTCATACCTTTTCCAATTTATATTGACAAAAATGGGGAGAATTAATGTGTAGTTCACACTACAAATACATATGGTTTACGGATCATTATGTAAGGGGGAGTGTTTTTCATGTGATATGAAGTATCGACTAAGGGGAATGTTACATATCACCATAGTATTGTTGTCAAAGTTGTGATACAATTGTACTTTGATGTTGTGTAATAATATTATCACATTTCATAAGAATGATTGAGAGCTACTGTTTTCTCATTGTTATAGCTACGGATCTTCAACAACTATGATGCTGAGTTGAACACATTCAGAATCACTGGAGTACTTGGAATTGACGAAGATTTCGAGTAATGTTGAAGAACCAAGGAAATTAGGCATTTGGATGAGAAGCTACAAAGTTTAATTATTTTGTAATCCATTTGTATTGATAGTTTTGTCACTAAAATTGACAAAGGGGGAGATTGTTAGAGCACTGCTAGGTCGAACTCGCAAGCGTTGCTATCTCAAGCTTGTTTGTCAAGTTTAGTTGTCAAAACTATAAGGCCGGTTCCTATGGTGAGAGGTATTAAAAAAAATGCCATGCCATGTGGCATGGCAAACTAGTTTCCTCACTATGGTAAAACTGGCAAATTCTATTAAAGTAGTATATTTTATTGTGTTTGGTGGAACCCTTATCAATAAAAAATTTAGATGTTTGTGTTTGGTGGGGTATTTATAAAATCTTAAGGATTATATGCAATATTTTGTGGGACCCTTGTATAATAAATATTTGTTATAATAACTAAAAAGTAGGAGAGAATAAGTAAAACAAAAATCAAAAAATTACCAAGGCCAGATAGCTTTTTTGCCAGCTCCATAGTGGGTGGAAAACTGGAAAACTGGCTATGCCCAAAGGAACCGACCTAAGTCTTGATTTCTAGTCTACTTAAAGCTAAGTCTCGGATTAGGATAGTAAGTATAGTTGAGCATTAGACTTCACAATGTTCATCGATTGAAGACGAAGAACTACTAATGGGAGCTTGTGGAGCTTCATCAACAAAAGGTATGTGGAGACTTGAACTCATATATCACTCAAAAGTATATCTACTCTATCTCATATTTGAGACAAAAGTCGTATATCTATATGGACTTCGATTATACACATTTGATATTTCGAGATGAGTTTAACTCGCTTACATATTTCTCGAAATACGTGTTGGTAAGCTTTCGCTTTAACCAAGTTCATCTTATATTCTTGACGAAAGTCAAAAGATGATCATGTGAAAATCTCCTTGTAACATCTTACATGATTTGTGTGAGACAGTCATTTGATGTAGACTCGGAATGTTTTGTATTGATCATTCGATATCACTTGAAAATTGCTTCGAAGCTAATAGTTTGTGTGAGACAGTTATTTCCGTCTTCCGAGAATGTTTCAATGATTGAATTGGGAGTTTAGAACAAATAACCATGATTGGATATAACAAAGTATGCATACTTGTATGCTAACTGTTGCAAGTTATTCCAAGTCCGGGAACCATGGTATGCATACACGTATGCGTACATGATTGGTTTAGTAGAGGCCCGAGAACTAACGCATACCGGTACGCGTACTGGCGTGAGGTTCAAGTTCCGGGACTTAATTGAGTATGGTAGTACGCGTACCCGTTCGCCTACTGGCGAATCCAAACTTAGTCCGGCCACTTAGATATGCGTACTTGTTCATACTTGAATATGTTATGTTTTAAAATCGGTTTGTTCATGAATAATACATTTATATATAATAAGGAATGCAATCTTTTGCAAACCGTGGCTACAATGTTCATGAATTGATTCGAGTGAATTAAAATCGACTTTGCTTGAATTGTGTCTTGTATACTTCTATGAGAATATAAACAATTGAACAACTCTAGAACTAGTTTCATTTGAGTCATTTGAACTAGTTATGGTTAAGATGAATAAGGTTGATATGAAAGTGTTCATATAGATAACTACGGTTAACTATTGTTGAGCCAAAAAGGTGTACACGTTTAGGTACGGTTACTCATATATAAATGAAGTCACTTTTCATTTGTGTGTAACAAGCTAAGTTCGATCTAACGGTTGAAAGATATTAGGTTGAGTCTAATCAAATTTCATCTAACGGTGTGTAGCGCCCCCAAAGCTAGCAGCTGACTAATCCAAGAAAATTAACTAAATAAAGAGGCACTAAGAATCTAAGCATTTACTTAAGCATTCAGTTAAGAAATCTGCTACAAAACTTAACCCAAAAACTAACCCCTCTCTGAAATATATATACAAGAACTCCTTTCAGATGATACATATACAATAGTCATTTAGATTACAAATAGAATATACAACAAAATAAACATAGCAAAACTTAATCAACTACGGACTCGACTCCTCGAAGTTTTCGCTGCGCAACTCTGATCTGTCTCTGAAACTGAAAGTGGAAATGGGTGAGCACATCATCCCTAAAAGGGGTGCCCAGTAGGAATAATATTTAACTTTCATGTAACCATTGGAAATGATTTGAAAACAATTCATGTTTTCTTTAACACTAAACACAACCAAATCACAGAGGTAAACAATCATGTATATGGAAACTAACTCCTTCTAAGCAATGTGTAATATGGTGAACTCGTCCCGCACCTAGATAATAATATGGTGAACTCGTCCTGCACCTAGATAATAATATGGTGACTCATCCCACACCAGTAAATAAAAGAGCCCCTATATAACACAGATGGAAATTCTTATTTCCGAACAATCAAATGGAAATTCTTATTTCCCATACAATTCATATAGACAAACAACGCATTACCATTTCTTTCCAAACAATGGAAAGATTAAAAGAAACAACGGTACTTTCGGAATTTTAAATAAAACAATGCGTGGAATACATAATCAGATAATGCATGAATTTGTTAAACATAAACCTTTGTAAAGAAAAACAACAATAATCACATAAGAGCTAAATATAAATTCCCACCTCTTTTGATGACAAGCCACGCCTACCTCGAGATCCACGATCCACTGGTTCGTCCTTTGAATCGATCGTTGTTAATGGTCTAACTGTTCATCACACAAGAACTCTAAGAATTCTAGCCAAAATGGCTCACACAATAATCATACAAGTCTGAAAAATGGTTCTAAGACCATTTATGATTCTACACATCTGCATTATCCATCTCTTACATAATTAAAGGTCTACTAATTCAATTAGGTTGTTTCTCTAGTCCATTAGCTAAGTCTTGCGAACATCTACAACTTTGTAGAAGAAGTCAAAGGCTAATTCGGACCAAAAGGGGTCTAATTCATCTAATTAAGAAAGACTAATCATAAGCCCAAGCCCACGACCCGCAGGCTTACTCCGGCCCGGCCCGTTAACAAAAGGTCTAGTCCATCTAAGTCAACTAACGGTCAACGTCTGGTTAAAGGTCAACCAACAGTCAACGCCCAAGGTCAGGTCAATGGTCAACAAGTCAAGACTACTGACTCAGTGGGTCAAACCCGATTCGACTCAGTCAGATGGACTAAGTCGGCTAGAGTCGATCGACTAATTTGAATGACCCAAGGCTAAAACTCTTGCACAGGCCAGAGCCATTGCTCAGGCCAAAGAACACTAAAGCACAAATATTGTGCAACCCAAAAATCTTAACTATATTTCAATAACAATACATTTATCTTAAACAAACTTCATTCATCTCTGTTTATAAACAACAACACTATCTATATCAATTCAGTTATAACTATCGACAACTAAAGCTCTCAGAAATACACATTCTCAAATCAAAACTTCATAATTCAATTACAACTGATAATTCAGTTTACCTGGAATTGCAGCTCCAAGCAACACCTTCTCTAATAGTTCACATGACCTGCAATCTCATAACACAGACAGTCATCAACTCAAACACCAACAGAATTAAACTGCCACTGTAATACTAAAACTCCCAATTACAACCACAATATTATCATCTTCACTTAACCACACCAGTAGAGATTCAAGTCCATCTTCATTTCACTTCACTTACCAAACCAATACTCATTTCAACTTCATCACTAACTGCAATTTCAGTTACATTCCCAATCCCATAAACTCAACTCTACATCCTACTCATTCCATTTAATCCTACAACTCAATTCTGTTCAATCCTAACTCAGGCAAACTCTTCACCAGATTCTTCATTCCACACACCTCATTCTGATTTAAAACTCATACACAACCTACATATTCTTACTAAGAATCCACCATCTCTAACAACATCTTCTTCATTACTAACTCAACTTCATCTTCACATACAACATCACCAGGTTCAATTTCAACACTATCAACCTCATTACCCTGCCAATTCATGCCATTCATTTACATCTGCTTCTTACCAAAACACCAACAAAATCATCATCATAACAGTAACAAAACTATCAGATTACTTCATCTTCTTCCCTGTAACGCAACTATAACCTAAATTCCACCCACAGCTTCATTCTAAAGTCATCCCAATCTCAGTTTCATTCATCATCACACCAACTCAATAACTGAAAATGCATAACTTAACTAAAATCATAAAGAAGATCAATTACCTCAATTTTGGAGTACTTAGGCAATTGAATTCAGGTTCTTCTTCTATAGAAATATCTTTTCATCACTCCTTGAATAACACCATTTAACACCACAGGAAGTTCATAGTTTACATTCAATTCCACATACAACACACAACCAAACTAATTTTAGTTCAATCAAACATAAATCATCTCAAACATTAATTCAAACTCAAACATCTTTCCACTAACAAAACCACTTCTAACTGCAGCCACAGTTTCCTTGTTTGATAACCTCATTTTCAGTTAAAATATAAACATATAAACTAAACGAATCTTAGCAATTCAATTCCAAATACCAAGGTTAAGTAATTAAAGGCTTACCCAAGCAATAACACCTTCTGAACTGCAGATTCATCAGGATAATTCTTCTGAAACCCTAATTCATCTTCTCTTCATCAATCTGAGTTGAATCAACACACGAATTAAACACCACCTCCATAACCCTTCAAGATCTCAACTGATTCTTCAACCTTTTCTGGATATCTTCATCTCAAGAACAACACTAATTTTCCAACTCTTCTCATCTCTAATTAGAACCCAAAAAATAACTTAATTCTTCATACCAACAAAAACCCATCTCTAATCACTACGGGAAAAATATACATCTACAACTGGAGATTTACAACACTTTTATAAACATCGTAGAAAGTCCTATGTTTTACAACTGGTTTCAAAGGAAGAGTTGTCATATATCATCACTGCCAACCCTTAGGAAACAAGGGGTTGCGCTAAGAAAACAAACGACAACACCTTAAGCAAAACAGTTGTGATGACATTTAGCTATCACAACTCTGTTCCATATATGTAGTGACTTAGCCTATCACAATTCTAACAAGTGTTGTTGAAGAACACAAAAATATGATAATGAAAAAAATCTTTGAGGGAGATTCGAACATGAACCTCTTTGCATGGAAGTCTAGCTCATCAACCACCCTTTCAGTTCACAAGTTTCACTTTTTAAAAAAAAAAAAATAGAAACCTACAACAACACTTATAAGTGTTGTTGAAGTAAAAATATATAATGTTGGAAAAAATGAGGTTATAGGGGAGATTCGAACATGAATCTCTTTGCATGGACGTCTAGCTCATCAACCATCCTTACCGTTCACAAGTTTTGGCTTTTTTTTTCTTTTTTTAATAAAAATGTATAACAACACTTATAAGTGTTGTTGAAGTAAAAATATAGAACATTAGAAGAAATGAGGATGGGGGGATTTGATCCTCAACCTCCTGTATGGAAGTCTACACCACTAACCATACCTACACTATTACATGTTCTGTCAAGTTTATGGTTCTTTAATACACTAACTTTATGACAACCATTCATAAGAGTTGTAAAACAAAATGTAATGCTCAAAAATAATGCTCGTGTGACGAGCCGCAAACAACACGAAGCCTTCTGCGTAAACAATCACATACACGCCTTCTCGTAAATAATTACATACATTTTCACTATTTGTAATATTTACTTTACTCACTTCAGATAAGGGTACTCTGGTAATTTTCACAGTCACCATAATATTTATTATCTTTATTTCTAGTAAGGGTAATATGGTAATTTTAACAATTTATAATTTTTAGTTTACTTATTTTCCGATAAGCGTGGTCTGGTAATTTTCAGAGTCTTCATAATATTTATTGCATTAATTTCCAAGAAGGGTAATATGGTCATTTTCACAAGCAGTAATATTTACTTTACTTTTTTTTCGATAAGGGTAGTCAGGTCACTTTCACAATCTCCATGATATTTATTGCACAAATTTCCATGAAGGGTAATATGATCATTTTCATTATCTGTAATATTTACTTTACTTATTTCAGATAAGGATAGTTTAGTAATTTTCACAATCTCCGTAATATTTATTACCTTTATTTCTAGTAAGTGTAATATGGTCATTTTAACTCTGGTATTCTTCGAACACGGGATGTTCAATTTCGATATATTTCTTATCCAATTCTGATATATTTCTTACCTGTAAATGGATGGATTCGTTGTTCTTACCAAGTTTCTGACTTAGAGTAGTCAACTCGCGGCCAGGATTCGATCTCGGAGCATGGTATGCATAGAATATGCATAAATAAGGTTTGTTTAAGGTTTCGTAAAATATCTCGAAGGAATCTTACCTGTAAATGGATGGATTCGTCGTTCTTACCAAGTTTCTGACTTAGAGTAGTCAACTCGCGGCCAGGTTTCGATCTCGGAGCATTGTATACATAGAATATGCAGAAATAAGGTTTGTTTAAGGTTTCGTAGAATATACCGAAGAAATCTTACCTGTAAATGGATGGATTCGTCATTTTTACCAAGTTTTTTACTTAGGGTAGTCAACTCGCGGCCAGGTTTCGATCTTGGAGCCCGGTATGCATACAATATACATAAATAAGGTTTGTTTAAGGTTTCGTAGAATATTTCGAAGCAATCTTACCTGTAAATGGATGGTTTCTTCGTTCTTACCAAGTTTCTGACTTAGAGGAGTCAACTCGCGGCCAGGTTTCGATTTAAGAGTATGGTATGCATACATTTATGCAGAAATAGGGTTTGTTTAAGGTTTCGTAGAATATCTAGAAGAAATCTTACCTGTAAATGGATGGATTCGTCGTTCTTACCAAATTTCTGAATGAGTAGTCAACTCGCGGCCAGGTTTTGATCTCGGATCCTAGTACGCATACAATATGCAAAAATAGGGTTTTTTTTAAGGTTTCGTAGAATATCTCGAAGGAATCTTACTCCGTAAATGGATGAATTAAATCGTTCTTACCAAGTTTCGACTTAGAGTAGTCAACTCGCATTCGGTTTCGATCTCGGATCCTAGTACGCATACAATATGCGAATAGGGTTTTTTAAGGTTTCGTAGAATATCTCGAAAGAATCTTAGTTTGTAAATGGATGGATTCGTCATTCTTACCAAGTTTCGACTTAGAGTAGTCAACTCGCGTTCGGGTTTCGATCTCGGATCTGGTACGCATACAATATGCGAGAATAGGGTTTTTTAAGGTTTCGTAGAATATCTCGAAGAAATCTTACCTGTAAATGGATGGATTCGTCGTTCTTACCAAGTTTCTGACTTAGAGTAGTCAACTCGCGGCCAGGTTTCGATCTCGGATCATGGTATGCATAGAATATGCATAAATAAGGTTTGTTTAAGGTTTCGTAGAATATACCGAAGGAATCTTACCTGTAAATAGATGAATTCGTCGTTTTTACCAAGTTTTTGACTTAGAGTAGTCAACTCGCGGCTAGGTTTCGATTTAAAAGCCTAGTATGCATAGAATATGCAGAAATAGGGTTTGTTTAAGGTTTCGTAGAATATCTCGAAAGAATCTTACCTGTAAATGGATGGTTTCTTCGTTCTTACCAAGTTTCTGACTTAGAGTAGTCAAATCGCGTCCAGGTTTCGATCTCAGAGCCTGGTATGCATACATATATGTATAAATAGGGTTTATTTAAGGTTTCGTAGAATATCTCGAAGGAATCTTACATGTAAATGGATGGATTCGTCGTTCATACCAAGTTTCTGACTTAGATAGTCAACTCGCGACTAGGTTTCGATCTCGGATCCTGGTACGCATACAATATGCAGAAATAGGTTTTTTTTTAAAGGTTTCGTAGAATATCTCGAAGGAATCTTACCTGTAAATGGATGAATTCGTCGTTCTTACCAAGTTTCTGACTTAGAGTAGTCAATTCACGGCCAGGTTTCGATCTCGGAGCCTGGTATGCATACATACATATATGCATAAATAGGGTTTGTTTAAGGTTTCGTAGAATATCTCGAAGGAATCTTACTTGTAAATGTATGGATTCGTCGTTCTTACCAAAACAGTTGAATTCATCAATCATATACTGGCAAAAATTGTCCATTTCATGAATTGCATCACATAAGAACATAATTGCTCATATAATACCACCCACTTTAAGTAAAGGAATGCATGTAATGAACTACATGAATAAGTTTGGGGAATTATGGAAAAAGTATACTGTCAGATTATAAGTTTGAAGGGAGTGAGCATATATATACGAATATAAGCAGATGTAGATTATGGTTAGATTCATCGTTCTTACCAAGTTTCCGACTAAGTTTGAAGTTAGAAACCTCCCAGAGCTTCTTGGTTCATAGTTTCTAGGTATTTATAACATATTTGAAGTTCGAATCGATTCTGAGCTTCATATTTATCGATTTCGTTGATATATCATGCTAAGTTTGAAGTTAGAAACCTTCCAGAGCTTCTTAGTTCATAGTTTCTATGTTGTTATACCATATTTGAAATTCGAATTGACTATGAGCTTCATATTTATCGATTTCGATGATGTATCATGCTACGTTTGAAGTCAGAATCCTCATAGAGCTTCTTGGTTCATATTTTCTATGTCGTTATACCATATTTGAAGTTTGAATCGACTTTGAGCTTCATATTTATCGATTTCGATGATGTATCATGCTACGTTTGAAGTCAGAACCCTCTTAGAGCTTCTTGGTTCATAGTTTTTATGTCTTTATACCATATTTGAAGTTTGAATCGACTTTGAGCTTCATATTTATCGATTTCGATTAT
Source organism: Papaver armeniacum (assembly GCA_023531295.1). NCBI lineage: Eukaryota > Viridiplantae > Streptophyta > Magnoliopsida > Ranunculales > Papaveraceae > Papaver > Papaver armeniacum. Next base: position 85,732 of record JAJJWW010017401.1, read on the forward strand.
GTATCATGTTAAGTTTGAAGTCAGGACCCTCCCAGAGATTCTTGGTTCATAGTTTCTATGTCGTTATACAATATTTGAAGTTCGAATCGACTTTGAGCTTCATATTTATCGATTTCGATGATATATCATGCTATATTTGAAGTGTGAACTGAAGATACTTCATGACCTTTATGACTAGTCGAAATTACTTCATGACCTATGTTACTAGTTGAAATTCAAACCGGAACCAAAAAGAAAAAGTACAAAAACACAAAGAGAAAGCACAAAGAAAACAAAAAGAAAACACAAAGAGCTTCATATTTATCGATTTCAATAGTGCATCCTGCTAACCCGAGTCTTGCAGTGTGAGCTGAAGCTACTTCATGACTGTATGACTAGTCGAAATTACTTCATGACCTATGTGACTAGTCGAAATTCAAGCCGAAAGCACAAAGAGAAAGCACAAAAGCACAAAGAAAACACACTTGCCTTGATCCGTATGACAATCCCTAGTCAAATCTCTACCGTCCAAAGATATCCTTAATCCGTATGACATTCCCTCACTAAATCTCTGCCGTTCAATTGTTTTTACATAAAACACCAAAAGAAATTTTCCTCACTTAACTTCCCTTTCCTCTTCTAATCTCTCAAAGCTTTCGCCTCAGAAGAAAACCCTAGTTCAAAAAAATTTCTCTGCTTTTTCTTCTCCCGCTTACGGATCGGCCATGGCTTCAACTGAAATCATTAGCTGCTTCGATTTATTTTAAGATCCCTAAATCTAGAATCTTAAATTCCAAAATATGAAGCAGCTGCAAACCATTTTTATACCAAACTCATGCTGTCAGAGAAATTGAATACAGAGAAGGAAATTGAATCGAGACAAGGAAAGATGATGGTTGTGCTATATATGGTTCGATTTGTCACGGGTTTATGCTGAATTTCAGTTGCAAGCAAATTAGAAGAGATTCGAGCAGATGGGTTCAATTAGAAGAAAGAAGAATTAGGGTTTGAATTTAGGTTTTGAATCAGACACTGAGAAGAACATGGAATAAACCAGAATCAATGAATTTAACCATTTGAGGGTGCAACTAATGAATGGGTTTTGCAGTTGGTGGTCTTGAAGCTGTTGCAGATAAAAAACGAAGTTGCAGTTGTGGAAGAGTTGGTGATTCTGGTGGAAGAAGAGGTCGTAGCTGTTGAAGATAATTGGTGCTGCAAATTTCAGATCGAGAGCGTTGGGGTTTGAAGCCGAGAATCAGTTTGTTGAAGTGATCGGTGGTTGATGTTGGCAATGGCGAAGATGATGGTGGTCGTTAATGGTAGAAATTGAATTAGGGTTTGCGATGAATCTCATAGGAGGATTTTAAGACAATTAAAGTAATCTGGGGTGATGGAGAAGAATGGGAGAGGATGACACAGATGAGTAAGAAACGTTAAGGTAAACCCTCTTTCAATCCCTCTTTCTCTGTCATTTATTTTTTATTTTTGAGTGATTTTTTTAGGCTAAAATCAATTGTTGATTTGATGGGTGCAGTTTGTAATGATATGGAACAATGGTGTCTGTATTGAAGACCTGTTAGATTTTAGAAAACAAGAATGGAAGAAGATGGTTAGATGGATGTCTATGAGAAGATGCAGGATATTTGGTTAGGTCATAATATGAGTTCCGTTGTTCAATTCTTCTGTTAATGGAGACAATAAGGGAATTTGTGCTACTGTTGGTGGAGATTCAGATGAAGAAGGACATGAAGGATGGGTATTTTCTGGTGTTGTTTGAGAGTATGCAGAGTATGGTGATAATTTGGGTTGTGTTTGATGCCGAAATTACAAGAAAAAAAATATGGAGTTGCTGCTTATGGATATGCACAAGGGTTGAAAGATATTTCTAAAGATTAGAAGATTAAAGACATGGATTTGAAGTTCAGAAAAGGGCTCGATTTGGTAATAAACTCGTGACCCTTTCCACATTTTTTCTCTGTGTTTATATTGGATTATCAAAGGATTTGTAAAGCTGGTGTTTGTAGTCTTCAATTTTAGAAGATTTAGATCATTGGGTTGTTCAATCCTTCAGCTAGATGGATTTTTTAAGTTTTGCGTTTGCCTTTATGTGTATTGTTATCTTGAAATTTACTCCTTTACATTGATGATTTTCAGATTCACAACTAGTGATAGAAAAATGAAACTCAAGGCAAGGCTTCCATCCAATATGTTATCTGATATCGATTGGGGAAATTTCCAAAATCTTGGCCTCATCCTTGTTCAAATATTGCTCCCGTGCTTGAAAGTGAGATTGTAAGTGATCCTAAAAGTCTTGAAATTGAACTGATACCAAAGAAATAAACTGGATTTGTGTTAAAGTTTAGCTTTGAGTTTCTATATGAGCTTGTGATTGATAGTAGTTAGAATGTTCTCTTTTGCTTTACGCTTTGTTTGGATTTATTGGATACTAATTGTGGCTAATGTATTCTCTTTCGGCAGTGCTCCTTCTAAATGAATGGCCATGGCAAGAAGACTTCATCATATTGTCTCTTCTTATGTGTATGTAGTTTGCTTCTCATATTCTCTTTTAATAGATTCATGTGAGTGGGTTATCATGTTTATACTGACATATTGAAACTATTCCATCTATGCAGGGTATGTAAATTCAAGCAACAATGTTTAATGAAACTGCAAACAAGTTCTACAATAAGCTTGAATTGGGAAATTTTTATTACATATCAAAAGGAACTCATAAAGTTATTAACAAGTAGTTCAAAACTTTCCAAAATGATTCTGAGATGACTGTGAATGGGATGGATATTTTAGGTATAACACCAATTACACCTTGCATTAACCTTTCCTATTGCTTTTTGTTTTCTAATTTTTGTAATCTGATTTACTATTGTTATGTTTTCTTATTTTGAATTTCCAGATGTTATTAGGGTTCTTCAAAGTGTTTCCCCTACTATGAGCATCAGAAAGCTAAAAGCTAATAACGATACTATCCCAAAGCATGTCAATTGCCGATGACTGGTAAGTATTTCTAAATTGTATCACACTTATTACTTATGTAAATGTAAATGTGTGGCCTGAAATCTAAGAAGTTCATATTTGAATTGCAGAAACAAAAAAATTGTAGTTTTTTTATGAAACGATCTTGCCACCACCATGGGGCAAGAGTTGCCGGATGGTACTGACATCAATCCAATTGTTGGAGCCTGGAATCAAATCTCTAAAGGTCAGAGACTTCTTAGGTAACATTTTGTACTCTCTCTTTGTTGGTGTATACTCTCTGGTTCATATGTTGTAAAGGACAATAGTCTAACTTAGTTTGATCCCTTTTTCATGGTATTTTCGGGACTGTCTCTGTTATCTATGGGCAAGAGCACTGTGCTGAGTTCTATGTATTTTTTTCCTTCTATTTAAAAATATGCATAATGTTCAGAAGCATGACCTGGACATCTGGTGGTGGATGTGGAACATGTCACTTATTTCCCTTTCTGAATGTTATTCCTCTACTATAGCTAGTGGTGGATGTCGAACACGTCTAGTTTAGTTTTTTCGAGGTTTCTTGAGAATTATTCTCAATTCCTATAACTGTCATGTAGTTCATTTGGATGTAACTTGTCCTGTAGCTCTGTAGTTCATTTGGACATAAATGTATTAGCTCTAGCTGATCATTCTCTCTGTACTTTGTCTATATTGTCTTTCCTTTGAACATAACAATTGATTTATTTTGTTTGTTCAAGTTAAACGATCTGTTCCTTTGACTTTCAAGGGCAAATGAAGGAAATTTGTATGTAAACGGGTAATTCGCGTCTGAATGTTTCATTGATGTTAACACCTTGGAGATCTGATGCCATGAAATCTCTTCTTTGTTTATTTGTCATTGTTTTCTTCTACTTTTGTTTGTTTCATTTTTGTTTAGAGTTAGACAGTGGAGAGTATGAGGTGATGATTAGGTAATTTCCATATTGGTTTGATTGTCGAAACGGTGACATAAATGTATTACCTCGATCTGATCATTCTCTCCAGTCCTACTAAAGAGCGCCTATTTTTCTGTTTTACTTTTTTTTTTGTGTGCCGAATTATATTTTCTTTGTTTCTGGAAATTCCGTTAATCTTCTAACTTAAAAGTTCATTTGTTGTTTGTTTTGTTGAGCAGGGTGTTATTGGTATCAAGGCCAAGAACATGTTGGATTGGGATCCTAAAGGAAAGAATGGTCTAATGACTCCATTGCCTGATGTTGTTACCATCCACCAACATCAGGTTGAAGAAGACTTCGTCATGAATTCAATGATGGCTCCTACTGAAATCGAAATGGCAGTTCCCCCACAAATGATAGTAGCTTGAATGGGATGCGGTTTCTAGATTCATTATGATCTGGCATACATTGTGTGTGTGAGAATTGCTCATGTGGATGATGCTTATGTCTACATGCCAACTTCAGAGTTCAAGTATGTTAGTAATGTTGTCGGATGTTTTATTACATGGCCCAAGGATCGATTAGTGTTCTCATAGACATCTTCATAACCTTTTTGGAGTGTGTTTAGGAAACTTAACTTTTGTATCGCTGCCATTTTTTTGAATGTGTGTGTGTTTAACACTAGTAGGTTAATTTGAATGAATGTAAGTGTGTTGCACCGGGCAAAGTTAAAGTGAATGTGAAATACTTTTGGCAATCCAGTTTTAGCTATAATTTTTTTTTTTCAAAATAGTTTTATGCACACAATTTCTAATAAAAGTTGTAGTTATACATTCATCTACTGAAAACAGAAGTTGTTACTTCAAATATTACAACCTTTAAGGGTATTGTAAAATCAAATCTTGCAACATAAGTAGGAGTTGTTCAGAAAAGTTCTACAACTCTAGAAGGTGTAGTGACAGTATTATTCATAATACTAATAAATGTCGTTTACCACTTTTCAACTACACAAACGAGATATTGTGAAATAGTGTCTTTACAACATAACTATGTGTTGTCCAAGATAGTTCCACAACTCACACAAGAGACGTGTAAATCGTATTGATAATACCAGTATTTGTTGTTACATATGTTTCCACGATACCCTACTTGTGTTGTCCAAGATATTCCTACAACACAAGCAAGGGTTGTGTTAGGCTTTCAAAAAAAAATCGATAGAGAATCACAACTTTGGAAAAATATTGTCGAACCATGAATCACATCACCCTTTACAACCCTTGTCAACCATTGTAGAAAAGCTTGGACTTTCTACAATACCCCCGTTCCACAATGCATGAAATGGAGTTGTCGTAGGGGTACTACAACTCTTATCTAGTGTCGTCAATGATGATTTTTCCCGTAGTGAATTAATACTCTAGAGCATCAAATTTATCTTCTAATCTTCTCAGAGATTCTTCCCATGAACCATAAATTACTGATTTCTTAAGTTTCTAATCATCTTTTCAATTTCTTCCTTTAACAGCTTCACAACATCATTCAACTGAAACCCCCTTTATTCTTCATTAATCACAACTCAATATCATGTTGATTCCATTAAACTTGAAGTCAGACAAAACCTAACTTCCATTTACATCCATCTTCTTCTTCCCGTTCTCAATCAAACACGACAGCATAACCAACGATCAACTCTTGATGTTCTCCCTTAAGTTTCTGGCCTCATCAATACTCAAATATTCTCACAGAAAAACGAGAGACGAAGAACAGAAGAAGAGAACAGAAAGAGAAAGAGAAAGAACAAGAAGAAGAAGAAGAGAAGAGAAGAAGAAAAGAGAAAGTGAAAGTCTTCTCTCGAGTCGACACGTTTTTGGTGATAAGGCCACACTACGGGAAAAATCATCATTGACGACACTGTATTAGCGTTGTAGTACACCTACGACAACACAATTTTATGAGTTGTGTAGGTGGGGTATTGTAGAAAGTCCAAGCTTTTCTACAATGCTTGACTAAGAGTTGTAAAGGGTGATGTGGTTCATGTTTCGACAATATTTTGCCAAAGTTGTGATTCTCTTTCGATTTTTTTTTGAAAGCCTAACACAACTCTTGCTTGTGTTGTAGGATTATTTTACACAACAAAGGATGCATATCGTAAAAATATGTAACACAACACTTGTATAAGTTGAAGGTCTATCTTAGACAACCTAGGATGTGTATCGTAAAAATATGTAACACAACACTTGTATAAGTTGAAGGACTATCTTAGACAACCTAGGATGTGAATTGTAGAAATATGTAACAACTCTTATTACTATTATGAATAAGATTTGCACGATACTTGTTAGAGTTGTAAAACTATGTTGGACAACACCTAATTATGTCGTAAAGACATTCTTTCACAACCATTGGTTTGTGTAGTTGAAATATGGAACACAACTCTTATTAGAAGTTGTGTGCATAAAACTATTTTGAAAAAAAAAATTTATAGCTGAAACCGAATTGCCGAAAGTACTTCACATTCACATTAAGCTGCCAGTGTAACACATTTACATTCATTCAAGTTAACCTGCCACTCCAATTGCATTACCTAGCTAACTTCAAATCAGCTTGTATGAAAGTGTGTTGCGCAATAAAAGAAAAGAAAATGATAAAAAAATTTACATGACCAAGCATATAATGGACGTAACACAAATCAAACCCTGCTCAAGAACCATTTTTCAAGCTTGTTTGCAGAAAGCTCATCAGTATTCCCAATGTTAACCTGAACAAGCTTAACTAGTAAATCGGCAGCAATTTTACGCACTTCCTTGGGCCAAGTTGCAGTGTACATCAGCGTCAGGCGGCGAGGAGGTATCTCATTAACAATTTTCCGAATCTGTGGCTCAAAATCCATGTCCAACATCTTGTCTGCCTCATCAAGATAGATGCTCCCATTGCTGTTAATATTAGGGTGGAATACCTTTGTCCTGAAGGCAACCTGCAAGAACAGATGGATATAAGTTCAACAACAAGTCTTGATTACGAATATACACTTTAATCTACACCTTAATCATTAAAGGATAACCATTCCAGTGCTTCCAGTAACAGATATGAACAAGTAAAGAATCAACTCTGTTGTGGCTTACTTCCATACATCACTAATATTGGTCATGAACATGTAATACAAATTTTGGCAAATTTTTTCTCAGAGATTTTCGGAAGGAATCACCGATTTAAGATTACAAATTTAACTGTTAATAGAATCCATTAACACTTGATTGCCCTGAACTGTCTAAAATTAAGGTCGGTAAAGTGTTCTCTCATGCTAACATATCATGAAAAAATCCCAAGCAAAAATTCGATTGCTTGTAGTGGATAACAGAAGGTCGGTAAAGCTCTCACATTGAAGTGACAACTTGTTGCTCTTACCCCAAACAGGTGATGTACACTATAGTTTAATGAGTCTCTAATTTCCGCAACAATAATAGCCGAAAGCCACTTTTGAGTCACCGTAACGCATCCTTCTAGCAAACTATCGCTCGCTTTTGTTCCCTGCAACTTTAGAACCACAATAGAGATCACATGGGTCGAAATGATGGTCAAAATGATATCCTTGCTTCAAAATGATGGTCAAAATGATATCCTTAACAAATCAGGTAACTATTCAAAACATTACATTCTTACTGAACAGCAGCAAAATGTAAAGTAAGAAAGCAAGATAGGTCAACTAAAAAATAAAATCAGACAATGTGAGATGGACAAAGGTAAATAATAAATCAATAACTCATTGGTAAATGGTGCTCAAGAAAGGTACCCTGTTATCAAAATAGCAAAACAAAACAATTGCAATTTATATGTTTGCATGTGTGTGCATATGTGTCTGACATTCCTTCACATTGTTGTTACTTTTGCTATATAATGCCAAGATTCACTGCATTTCTTTGGGTGCCAAACACTTAACAACATACCCCCACACACACCCCACACCCCACCCAAAATCTTTGGATGCAGTTTCAATTTTCCCCATTTAAGCAAGAGAACGAAACTTTATATACCAATATCACCTGTTACTCATCCAACTAAAAATGGATGCCTAATTCCCCACTCTAGCAAAATAATAAGTCATAGAAATATTAGCAAAGTGGGAGGTATCCCGCTTTAACTGCAGGAAAAAAAATCTAAAACTTAACAGCTGAACTCAATGGTTATAAACACTTAATGTAGACTATAGACCTGAAATGTATGCTACCTTAAGTGACTACTCTACACCCAAGAAACTTTCAGATGGCAGTACAAGGGAGTGTGAAGACAATTTTACAAACTGGCCGCAACGTTTGTAAGGGTTTAGGATTATTATAGACTGTCAAAACCAACTCAACGTAAGTTTTGTGACATGAATCAACCACCGCCGCTCTATCGTTACGAGTGTGAAGAAGACTAAAGTAGATACGAAATGAGAAAGGAGTCAATTGTAACATACATGGAAGAAAAATTAAGTGTATTCTTTAAGCTAGGAGGCTGGGATGTTGTGCCACCTTAAGTCATTGCCTCCTCATGCCAAAAAATTAAAAATCACTTTGCCTTGTATAATTCGGATATGGAAGCATACACAAAAATTATGAAGCAAACTAGATAAAAGGACGTTATTGTCAAAAAGTTCAATTAATTCGCCTTTGAAGTAAAGTACTAATTAGCATTTAAAGAATTCGGCTAACAAACATTTCAATCATCTTTTTTCATTTAAGAAGGCATATCACCAAAAAAACAAGAGTAAAGCAAAAAGGAAAAAAATCTAAAACCACTAGACCTCGCATGCTTTATATACCAACCTCCTTCAGGTGTGTATTACCCAAACTAAGAGCCAATATCAACCCTTAAGTGTTTGAGTTGTTACAAATCTCATTTCTCTGTAGTACTAAACAATATACGGCCTCGAGCCACCTACGACGAAGACATGTATAAGTAACTAATATGAGAAAAAAAAAAACACCACAAGCAATGACCATGTACAAGTGACCAAATCTGATTCGTAGTAATGAACAGTGCTTAAAATGTATACTCTCATTTTTGTCAAATCCAAATCTGCTACGAAATAGAAAGCAACAAAGAAGAAATGCATCATTGTGCATTGCAACAAAAGATATCCAGTCTTTTTCTTGCATACCATCTATTACAGCTTCAAATCAATTTCATTTGTAGCTCCATACCCAGCTGATCCTCGCAGCAATATCACCGCCATTCCCATCAATATGCTGTGACTCAACCACCATCACCAGTATCAACCACCAAATCTTCAAGCACAATTCAAACCCACAGCAACGGAGTCTTCACCAACTCTTGATTCCATCGATTCACGGCAACGTTCGGTCTTACGCCAATTAATGTGTACCCAATGTTAGTACAACTCCGTCTTCCTTCCTGTTGGTGTCGATACCAACTACCGACTCAAACCAATTTTCATTCTAGAACTCGAGAATTCTCATTCTTCATCCCATAACCCACAAGAACATGGCAGCCACAGACCGAGCATCACCCTTTTTCTTCTTCTTCCAATAAGTTCAAATTCAAACAATAATCCAAACCCACATCTCCGAATCTATTCATTCATCTTAACTCTAATCAATTAATTATCGAATCGACTCTCACCACAGATCCATTTCCTCCTCTTACTCACTTTGATTCATCCAAGTCACAATCACCACCACAAGTTCCTTCTTGTTCAAAGCTTCACCGCAACACAATCAAACCATTAAATCTTCACCTCATCTCAAGTTCACCTCAAACCCTTGTTTCTTGAAATCTTACAGACATCAATTCCTAATTCCATTACAGATTCATCTTCTACGAGCATCAACGAGATCTCTTCTTTCTCGATTCAAACACAAATTTAAGGAAAAACCACTTAATAGATCCATCACAACAAGCACTTCTTTCTCGGTTAGAAAAGATAGATGGAAGAGAAATTTGGAGTTCGATTTTGACTTTTAATTGAAAATCTTGAGATTTTGAGATTTGGTTTCGTTTCTTCATATGTAGAATTTCGATTTGCTTCATACCGAAACCGGATTCCTTTGTTAAATCACCGGTTAAACAAATCTTGAGCGAGGTTTTTTTTTTCGAGGGAGGCGCAACTTGAGTTAGGTTTTTTTTTTTTTCTGGGGAGGAGGGAAGATGAGAGACGAGAGAAAAGTGAAGATAAGTGAGAGAAAAAAAATCGCTTTATCTAAAAGAATTTGAACGGATAAGATGTTGTAGTATGGGGTCATGCGGATTATGAATATTTGGACGGTATAGATTTAAGTTAAGAGGGTCATACGGATCAAGGCTAATGTGTTTTCTTTGTGCTTTCTCTTTGTGTTAATACAAACTCATGTTTTCGGTTTAATTATCAACCTTCGACATGAAAAAAAAATCCAAAAAAATATTAATAAATTTAGGACATTGTTATCGACATTCTGATATAAAAAAAAACTGAAAAATGTATAAGAATGAATCGGGAAAATGAAAAATGAATTCGATAATTAGTGTGTTTCTTTGTGTTTTTGTGCTTTCTCTTTGTGCTTCCGGTTTGAATTTCGACTAGTCGCATAGGTCATGAAGTAATTTTGACAAGTCATCCAGGTCATGAAGTAGCTTTAGTTCACACTGGTAAACTCAAGTTATAAGATTACTAGAGATGGACCAAGAAATTCAGGATGGTTCTGACTTCAAATTTAGCCGGATACATTATCAAAATCGATAAATATGAAGCTCGGTGTTGATTCGAACTTCAAATGTGGTATAACAACATACAATACTGTATGCATAACCTGACTCCGAGATTAAAACCTGGCCCTGAGTGGACCATTATAAGATGGAAACTTGGTAAGAACGATGAATCCATACATTTACAGGTAAGATTCCTTCAGAATATTTCCCGAAACCTTAAACAAGCCCTATTCTGGCATATTGTATACATACCCTGGCTCCGAGGTCGAAACCTAGCCATGAGTGGACTATTATAAGTCAGAAACTTGGTTAGAACGATGAATTCATCCATTTACATGTAAGATTCCTCCGGAATATTCCCCGAAACTTTAAACAAGCCCTATTTTTGCATATTGTATGCATAACTTGGCTTTGAGATCGATTCCTGGCCAGGAGTGGACTACTATAAGTCGGAAACTTGGTAAGAACGATGAATCCATCCATTTACAAGTAAGATTCCTTCGAAATACTCCCCAAAAATTTAAACAAACCCTATTCTAGCATATTGTATGCATACCATGGCTCCGAGGTCGGAATCTGGTCATGAGTGGACCACTATAAGCCGAAAACTTAGTAAGAACGATGAATCCATCCATTTATATGTAAGATTCCTTCGGAATATTCCCAAACTTTAAACAAACCCTATTTTGGCATACTGTTGCATAACCTAACTCCGAGATTGAAACCTGGCCCTGAGTGGTCCATTATAAGCCGAAAACTTGGTAAGAACGACGAATCCATTCATTTACATGTAAGATTCCTTCATAATATTCTACGAAACCTTAAACATACCATATTTCTGCATATTATATGCAAACCAGGCTCCAAGATCGAAACATGGCCGTGAGTGGACTACTCTAAATCATAAACTTGGTAATAACGACGAATCCATCCATTTACAGGTAAGATTCCTCCGGAATATTCTACGAAACCTCAAACAAACCATATGTCTTCATATTGTAAGCATACCATTCTCCGAGAACGAAACCTGGCCGTGAGTGGACTACTATAAGTCAAAAACTTGGTAAGAACGACGAATCCATCCATTTACAGGTAAGATTCCTCCGAAATATTCTACGAAACCTCAAACAAACCCTATGTCTGCATATTGTAAGCATACCAGACTCCGAGAACGAAACCTGGCCGTGAGTGGACTACTATAAGTCAGAAACTTGGTAAGAACGATGAATCCATCCATTTACAGGTAAGATTCCTCCGAAATATTCTACTAAACCTTGAACAAACCCAATTTCTGCATATTGTACGCATACCAGGATCCGAGATCGAAACCTTGCCGCGAGTGGACTAGTCTAAGTCAGAAACTTGGTAAGAACGACGAATGCATCCATTTACAGGTAAGATTTCTTCGAGATATTCTACGAAACCTTGAAAAAACCCTATTTCTGCATATTGTATGCGTACCAGGATATTGTATGCGTACAAGGATCCGAGATCGAAACCTGGCCGTGAGTTGACTACTCTAAGTCAGAAACTTGGTAAGAACGACGAATTCATCCATTTACAGGTAAGATTCCTTCGAGATATTCTACGAAACCTTAAAAAAAACCTTATTTCTGCATATTGTATGCGTACTAGGATCCGAGATCGAAACCGGCCGCGAGTTGACTACTCTAATCCGGTCGGTAAGAACGACGAATCCATCTATTTACAGGTAAGATTTCTTATAGATATTCTACGAAACCTTAAACAAACCCTATTTCTGCATAAATGTATGCATACCACGCTCTTAAATCGAAGCTTGGCCGCAAGTTGACTACTCTAAGTCAGAAACTTGGTTAAATGACGAATCCATCCATTTACTGTGTAAGATTCCTTCGGTATATTCTACCAAACCTTAAACAAACCTTATTTCTTCATATTATATGTATACAATGCTCCGAGATCGAAACCTGGCCGCGAGTTGACTACTCTAAGTCAGAAACTTGGTAAGAACGACGAATACATCCATTTACAGGTAAGATTCCTTCGAGATATTCTACGAAACCTTAAACAAACCCTATTTATATTGTATGCATACCAGGCTCTGAGATCGAAACCTGTCCGCGACTGGACTACTATAAGTTAGAAAGTTGGTAAGAACAATGAATCCATGATCTTACAGGTAAGATTCCTTCTGAATATTCTACGAAACCTTAAACAAACCCTAATTCGCATATTGTATGCAAACCAGCTGCGAGATCGAAATCTGGCCGCGAGTTGACTGCTCTAAGTCAGAAATTTGGTAAGAACGATGAATCCATCCATTTACAGGTAAGATTCCTCCGAAATATTCTAGTAAACCTTAAACAAACCCTATTTCGCATATTGTACGCATACGGACTTCGAGATCAAATCTTGGTCGGGAGTGTAGTAGTATAATTTAGAAACTTGGTAAGAACGACGAATCCATTCATTTACATGTAAGATTCCTTTAGAATATTCTATGAAACCTTAAAAGACTATATTTCGCATATTATATGCAAACCAGCTCCGAGATCGAAACATGGCCGTGAGTGGACTAATCTACGTCATAAACATGGTAAGAACGACGAATCCATCCATTTATGAGTAAGATTCCTCCGGAATATTCTACGAAACCTCAAACAAACCCTATTTCTACATATCGTACGCATACCGGTCTCCGAGAACGAAACCTAGCCGTGAGTGGACTACTATAAGTCGAAACTTGGTAAGAACGACGAATCCATCCATTTACGGGTAAAATTCCTCCAAAATATTCTATTAAACCTTAAACAAACCCTATTTCTCAAGATATTGTACGCATACCGGGATCCGAGATCGAAACTCTTGCCGCGAGTGGACTAGTCTAAGTCGAAACTTGGTAAGAACGATGAATGCATCCATTTAGGTAAGATTCCTTCTTCCTTAGGAATATTCTACGAAACCTTAAACAAACCCTATTTCGCACATTGTCGCATACCCAGGCTCACGAGATCGAAACTGGACGTGAGTGGACTAGTCTAAGTCAGTATAATGTATTTTTTTTTCGATATTGAATTTTTTTGTCATTGTCACTCTTGTTGTATTTCCTTTACTAACACTAGTATTTTTCTTGTAAAATAGACGGTTAACAACTTCATTTGGGTTTACGGTGTTTTAGAAGAAATTCAATCATATGTTTTAAATTCCAATATTCAAATGTGATTGGGCTCACACCGAGTTTGGTGTGAAGGTAGAAAGATGGCTTTACATTAGTCAATTTAAAACATCATAAGAACCAATACTCTAACGATCATTCATTTTAGCAAAACAAGCGCGACAAGTTTTCTATTCTCGAGAGTGAAATACATCTATCCGTACATGAGAAGCTTCGCCTTTGTTACGGATCGATCACTTGAGCATTACTTTTTGAGCATTATATTTTGTTTTACAACACTTATGAAGGGTTGTCATAAATTTAGTGTATAGTTAGTGTATTAAAGAACCACAAACTTGACAGAACATGTGATAATGTAGGATGGTTAGTGGTGTAGACTTCCACACTTGAGGCTCAGGATCGAATCCCCCAACCTCATTTTTTCCAACATTATATATTTTTACTTCAACAACACTTATAAGTGTTGTTGTAGCTTTCTATTAAAAAAAAAAAGAAAAAAAATCAAAACTTGTGAACTGAAAGGGTGGTTGATGAGTTAGACTTCCATGCAGTAGTTTCATGTTCGAATCTCCCCTCTAACATATTTTTCATTGTCATATTTTTGTTTTCTTCAACAACACTTGTGAGAATTGTGATAGGCTAAGTCACTACATATATGGAACATTATATATTCTTACTTCAATCATATTTTTGTGTTCTTCAACAACACTTGTTAGATGTGATAGGCTAAGTCACTACATAAATGGAACATTATATATTTTTACTTCAACAACACTTATAAGTGTTGTTGTAGCTTTCTATTTAAAAAAGAAAAATATCAAAACTTGTGAACCGAAAGGGTGGTTGATGAGCTTGACTTCCATGCAGTTGGTTCATGTTCGAATCTCCCCTCTAACATATTTTTCATTATCATATTTTTGTGTTCTTCAACAACACTTGTGAGAATTGTGATAGGCTAAGTCACTACATATATGGAACATTATATATTTTTACTTCAACAACACTTATAAGTGTTGTTTGTAGGTTTCTATTTAAAAAAAAGAAAAAAAATCAAAACTTGTGAACTGAAAGGGTGGTTGATGAGCTAGACTTCCATGTAGTAGGTTCATGTTCGAATCTCCCCTCTAACATATTTTTCATTATCATGTTTTTTTGTGTTCTTCAACAACACTTGTGAGTGTTGTGATAGGCTAAGTCACTACATATATGGAACAACGTTGTTATAGCTAAATGTCGTCACAACTTGTTTTGCTTAAGGAGTTGTCGTTTGTTTTCTTAAGCGCAACCCTTTGTTTCCTAAGGGTTGGCAGTGATGATATACGACAACTCTTCCTTTGAAACCAGTTGTAAAACATAGGACTTTCTACAATACTTAGCGAAGCGTTGTAAATCTCCAGTTGTAGATGTATATTTTTCCTGTAGTGCCAGCGTCCCATGATAAAGGCACTCACTCAATTGATATGGGAATCCAACATGTGTCTGTGTTGCATCAATAGCATTTTCCATAAAATAACGATTTTACCCTTCATACTAAACCAATGATATCTTCTTCGTCCGGTATCCGACTGACACGTTCGAGTAATCCATTCTGCATAACTTTTCGAGATCTATCTAATGATACTATTTTCGTGTCATTGTTAGAGTAGTTCCTATTAATTAGCGTTCGTGTTAAACTAATCGAGTTATTATCTGCTAAGACGTCTCTTGATATCTCTAAATCGACTCTTGACCGGTCTAATAGCGTTGACGAGCTTGAGGGTCTTTACACGGTGAATATTGAATGCTTTGTTACCAAGGTAGCATTGGTTGCAAACCCTGATTTTAAGACTATATAAAGGAGAACTCTAGCAACTGGGAAACCTAATCCCCACACCTCATGTGTGATACTAGTTGCGACTAGAGTCGATTCTCCTTTAACCTTTTCGAAAACCCTATAGGTTAACGACTTGAATACTTCATTGGGATTGTGAAGCCATACCCAACTATTTCTATGTAGTTGCATGTTCTGATCTTGCTTTATTCAATTGTGTTGAGTACTATCTTCTCTAATATTTGCTCGAGATTGATTCTCCGATAGGAAAGATAAAAAGTAGTCACAAACATCTTCGTCTCATATTTGTGATTTCCCAATATCTTGTTTCGCTACCATAAGATTAAGATTATTGTGAGGTGATTGATATTTCTAGGGTGTTCTTTGGAAATATAAGTCCGACATATCAATTGGTTCATATTCACCTTGATTTATCAAAAGACGGAACAAAACTCATAGGTATATCTGTGGGGGACAGATTTATTTATTCAATAGACTTTTTTGTGTGAGACATATTGGTTTATCAAGTCTTCAAATTTGGGTTGTAGCAACTCTTAGTTGTGGGTGATATCAACTAAGGGAATCAAGTGCGTAGAGTCCTATTGGGATTCAGAGACGTAACGAGCGCAAGTGTACCTTGATCAGTGTGAGATTGGTTAGGGCTCAACTACATTCCAGTACGAAGTTAACTTGTAGTAGACTAGTGTCTGTAGTGGCTTAATACAGTGTGGTGTTCAAATCTGAACTAGGTCCGGGTTTTTTTGCATTTGCGGTTTCCTCGTTAAAATTTTTTTTGGTGTCTGTGTTATTTCTTTTCAAAGATTATATTTTCTATATAATTGAAATATCATGATTAGCGTAGTTCAATCAATTAGATAATCCAACCTTTGGTTGTTTCTTATAATTGATTGACACTTGAACATTGGTCTTTGGTACCGTTCAAGTTGTTTCTTATAATAATCAGTCTCATGGATTTCTATCTATTTGATTTGGTGATTACATTAAGAAACAGAGATATAACTTTTCTTAAGATTGAGTTTGACTGTCTAGTTGATTATCTTGAAAGTATATTAGAGTTAGTCCATATTGATTGCTAAATGAAATCTTGGGTGTGGTTGTTAGACCCCCACTTTTGAGATGGGTTCTTACTTAATTTGATTTTCTATTAAGTTTGCTCATATGGGGCTGACTTGATTGCCAATTAAAACTATGGAATTCTACGTACTTCCAAATTACATCTAAAAACACAACCTTTGCAGAACCCCTTTCTTTACATACAAATCAAAAATTATTACTACATATACAAGGAAGACATTTTTCCTTTGCAATTTCAGTTTCACAAAGCTAGGTTTAATGGTGAAAGCAATCACCTTGGAAGAGCACATGTACCTTTTAACCCAATAATCTTTTTTCAAAAATAGAAAACGAAGTCAAAGGCTGGTCTTTTTTATTTGTTTGGTTGCAAGAATTAGTAAGTCTTTTAACTCAAATTGCATTGTCTTTCTAGCATTTATTTTACAGGTAGCTTTTAGGTAAGGAATTCCTACTTACGAATGTATTAGATGAACATTACTGGGAATTCGGTGTAAAAGTCTATTTTTATCCTTCAGTGTATTTGATGACTTTACAACACCATAACTACTATACCCCCAACAATACTTCATCTTTTTCTTCTCATGTCTTCACAAAAATCACAATTCTCTTAATTAATACCAATCTCAAACAAAAAACATCGGTGTCATCTGGTTATGGTGATAAAGATGAATATTCTTGCTCTGTAGGGCATTTCTTCTTCTCCTCTCTTAGGAACTTGCTAAAATTCTAAAATACCACCACCACCACAATTTGTTTCTGACAATGAATTTAACTATCTTTTAAACAATACACCATCAGTTTCATCTAATAACTTTAGTGATATTTTGCACGATTTCACCCAACAACACATTTATCTCAGAATTTGGAGACCATACAACATTTTATTCACAAGCAGACACACAAGAGATGCCAAAACTTGAGGAACTCCTTCTTCTGTCCCGTAAATATATTGTGGATGGTGATGATTAACAATCAAATTCCATAACAAATAAAATGTAATTGCATTTTTACTCATTCTGTCCTTTTTACTCCTTTAAATAGCATAGCCTATTTAATATACCTAGGAGGCGGCGAAATCCCGTAATGTCTTTAGCATTGCCTCCTCTTCCCCATTATACAGGCATGAGCTCCTAAAGACTCTTTGTAACTATGTTCACAGATTACAGTAGGGATGTACATGGTCGGTTGCGGTTCGGTTTTTTCTCAAACAAAAACCAAAACCGTTACTCCCGGTTTTTTATTTTCCAAACCCAAACCGTTCTATTAACCAACGGTTTCGGTTTTTAGTTTTACCGTTGGGTTCCTGTTTTACCATTCGTTTTCGGTTTTACCATTATTTTGTCAGTTTCATGTAACTGACGGTTAAAAAAGAAAATACAAAATAAAATAAAATGAATGATTAAGAAAACATAAGTCTTTTGGCCTTCTATTGACCTCAGAAGTATGGACGATGGTGTTTTCCCGCCTAATATTGGTCGACCTTCTAATGGCGTTAAACTCTTGGGTGGTCCGGTGAGTCTGGAGCTTTATTAGTGATATGATGCTGTGTAGAGTGAACAAGACTGTTCAACTTATGACTGCTATAAAAAAAACTCAAGGATCCTCAAAGTGAGATGCTTTTACTTCGCAATTACACCGGTGTTTCTAGATTATATTTTGCATTGCGTACTACCAATCATGCGGCCCTTCAACAAGCTGCTGAGCTTTTCGATGATCATTTGCTCAAGTATTTGAGGCTCCTTATCACTGGTGATGGTTCAGGTTTTGGCCCTTTACAATATAGATTAGCTACCTTGCCTATCAAAGATGGTGGTTTTGGCATTTACACCATGGTCGACACCCGTGCTTACTGTTATCTTGCTTCTCAAAGTCAGACGGCTTCAGTGCAGAAGGTGATTCTTGGTAACTTATTCTCAACTAACAAAGGCTCTGCTTATCAATTGGCTCTTCAGAACTTCATCCAGGTATGTGGATTACCCTTTTCTATTTGCGTCGATGATACCGGCCCCCCCCCCCCATTCCCTGGCAGTTACCTATTTTGATGCAATTAAGAAGAAAATCCCAGACCAATTTGCTATGTATGTTAGAGATTCTATTTTGTGGAAGTGTAACCAAGTTAAACATGCACAAGATTATTTATTAGTAATACCTATTAGTGGGCTTAATCAATGCCTCGGGCCGAGACAGTTAGAGTTGTCCTTTGCTATTGCCTGGGTATCCCTTTGTTTGTTGAGAATGGTTTATGCTCCAGTTGTAACAAATCTATGGATATTTATGGAGACCATGTGCTTCATTGTGCTAAAGATATTGGAATTAAGTTTCGACATGACTTTGTACGTGATATAGTTGCTGACATTTGTTACAAAGCTAGTGTGCCTGCACGCGAGGAAGTTTCTCTTGGGCTTCAGTCAGGCGATGACAAAGATTTATGGCCTGCAGATATCCTTGTTCTTAACTGGGAAAATGGTAAATATGTGTGCATGGATGTCACAGGGGTTTCTCCATTCACTGGTGATGGTATTCGCTCTTTCGTTCCTGGCAAGGCTATTTCTAATGATGTTGCATGGAAACACACTAAATATTGGGATAAATGTGCATCACTTGGTTATGGTCTCGACGTTCTAGCTTTCTCCACCTTAGGGGAACTGGGAGATGATACTTTATGTTTTTTCAAGCGTCTAAAGAACTATTTAGTTAGTAATGATGCTAGTAGTGGAGTTGGTAATTTTATTTTCCATAGATTAGGTATTGCGATCCAAAAGGGAGTTGGAGCCCAGCTTGTTGCTAGGTTACCAACCAAAAAATATGTAAATATGCAATTTGATTTAACTTCTTTAATGAATTATTATTTAAAAAAAACAAAAAAAATTAAAATATAATTGCACAAAAAAAAAATACACATAAAATTATATATTAAAATTAAATAAAATTAAATATAGACATTTATATTTTAGATTTACGGATAAAATCAAATCTAGTTAATCTAAGGTAGATTTAGTGGTTGATATACATCAAAGCTAATCGGTTTACCATTAGTATTCGGTTTGGTTTTTACATCAAACCAAAACCGAAACAGTTACTATCGGTTTTTAGCTTTTTAAACCAAAATCAACCATTAATAAATGACTCGGTTCGGTTTTCTTCTAATCGGTTTGGTTCGGTTCGGTTTTAGAGGATAACTGTTACCATGTACAGTCCAAGTTAAAAGTACCAATCCTCCGACCAAACAAAGAAAAAAAAAACCAGCCATTGCCTTTGTTTTCCCATTTTTAAAATAAATGGATAGATTAGGTGATTGCATAATTGGGTTAAAAGCATTAAAGCAACCACAACAGATTAACCATAGGTTCCCAGTTCCATTGTGTTTTGCATAATTGGGTGCTATAAGCC
>JAJJWW010017401.1:105771-221664 GCA_023531295.1 Papaver armeniacum
CATTTCAATCATTGAAACATTCTTCTATAATGTTATAACAATCGTTATTCACGACTATCGTCATTGATAGACGCATTTATGTGTCTATTTTGATCTCAATTATTTGTATTGTTAGTGCTCGATTTTATACTTATTTGATTATTAAATGTATTTGTAGGTGTTTTTGGAGAAATAAGCTTTTGCGGAAAAATTGGCTCGAAAAGTGGTATTTGCTCACCCTAGAAGTTTTGCTATTTAAACCCCTCAATTGGATAAGGGGCACTCCACTTGATAAGGGGAACTTACCTGCTATTTACACCCCGGGAATGATAAGGGGCATTCTGATGCGCGTCGTAGGTGCAATCAAATTAATTAATACTTTACTACCTAATTAACTAGTAATATAGGGTAGTCAAGTCGATCCCACGAGGAGCACGAGATTCTAGTTGTAAAAATTGTCACGAAAGGGGGGTGTAAAAAGCAAAAGAAAATAAACAAAGCAATTAAAAGATAAAATTGAAAGCAATAAGAGAGACAAGATCAAGGAATCCTTCTTCGTTACGAAACAATGATTAAAGTTATGTTCTTTTCTACTTGTTATTAGTCACAGATTATCACCAACCGTAGGATAGCGAGGTCCGCTTAGCTAGCCCCAAAATCCTAATTTCAACGAGTAACAGTCCGCTTAGTTATCAGATTCTATTCAAAAGAACCACCTTGAGGTTCGCTTACAAGATGTAATTCCCGAATGCATTAAGATTTATGAATTTAGGTTTAGTACTAGTAGTTAAACTCGGTTCGCTTGGTTCACTTTCTAGCGTTGTTTTACACACAATTGCTCCACGGAATCCCTCCGCAAGGTCTCGTGTTTGCTACTTATGTAAAGAGTCAAGAAACGATTACTTATCTCCTAACTTTCACTAGCTTTAGATCAAATTAACAAATCAATTTAGTTGGCCACCTAAACAATCTATCAATCAATCATGAATGTCTTTAAGATCATTCCTATTAGTAAAAACAAACGATAATCATGTGAAAAACTTCAAGATAGAATTGAAACAAAAACTCAAATCATATGTTTAAAAATAGGAATTCATCCTCAATCAATAAAATTAGCTACTCATGTTAAAAGTTCACACAAAGAATAAGAAAGAAAAGTATTGTGTGTAGAGAGGTGTGTGTAAGATATATAGAAGTTGTAGAAAACTTCTCTATTTATAGGCTTCAATATTCTCCAAATCTTCTAAGGAGTAGAATCCTTTTTCTTTTGCAATTCAATTTCCAAATCCAAGCTCTTCTCAACTCTTCCACCTTCTCTTTCCAAATTTGAGTCCAATTCTCCATCCAATTCCTAGCCCAAGTCTTCACACCATTGAGAGAAGTCCATAGAAAATTCTGGAAATTTTGGCTCGCCGGAAAACTGGGATTGTGGCCGGAATTTGGCCGGAAAACGTCACCGCCGGCCGCCTGGAAATTTCTCCGTCAAGAGAATATTCGACGGAATATTCCGTCCGGTCCTCCGTTAGGACTAACGGTCAAACGGGTCAACCGTTAGTCAACTGTTAGTCAACAGGTCAAGGTCTAGGTCATGAGTCAGAACCGAGTCAGCATCTGATTCGTCTTAATTTGCTGAGTCACTGGGCTGAATCGAGTTGAACCGCTGGCTTCCGAGTTGACTCGCCAGAATAAAAATCCGGCCGAGTTCTGTTTAATTACAGGACTTCCCAGGCCAAATTCCGGCCGTTCTTTTCAGCTCCAATCCTGCTAAGAAACCTAGCATACATCTAACACCATTCAATGTCATTCACTCCTTCTCTGCTTCATCCATTTCCAACAGCAGCAGTGAGGTCTCGTTCCATCCACAGACCCATAGCAGCACTCCCATACATAGCTCTGTTGTTTCACAGACCCCTCTGCTTCTCTTTGATTCGAACAAGCTCAACCACAGACCCATCTCTAATCTCCATATTCTCTACATCACAGCAGCTCAATCATCCTGTCTTGATTAAAAAACCCATTTTCTATTCTTTTCAGAGGGCTTATTTTCAACTCAATCCACTGAAGTCTCTTTCAATTCTTGTTCAATTCAGCTTCACTGACCTATATCAACGATGGCAGGGTCTTCTTCTTTTGCTGCCTAATCGAGCAATCTCTAAATCAGCTCAAACCCCTTTTGTTCTGCATCAAACTGCAATGACATCCAACCCTGTTTGAACCTCGGGCGCCACCCTTCTCTCCGATTTCAAGCAGGAACCACCTTCATCTTCTTCTCCCTGTCTATTTTCCGATCTGTTCTCTTGGTTCAACATCTCCCGAGCTTCACACAAAGCGGCTATTTCATCCATCGCAGACCCATTTCATCTCTCGATCTACTCTCTCTGAGCTCCTCTTCATCTGTATTCCATGTGTTCTCTCGGCTCTCGATCTCTGCCATGGAAGCAGCAGCTCGTTCTTCTTCATTCTGCCATTAAATCTTCTCCTGAGTCCCTGAATCTCTTACACAAACCTTTAATTTCTCTCGGCCGCTGTCTCCCTTTTCTTTCTCAATTTTTGTGAATGAAAATGATTGGGAAAACTCAATTTTAGGTTATATGAAAAACTGGATCCGGACACAGGCACTAATATGGGCCAACCAACATCATGCCAAGCTAATTTACATAGGTGCCTTGAGTATTAACCGGATGCCTTTAACACTTAAATGGGTTTTCCCCTTATCCTTAGCTGATCTGTATTTAGTACTCCTTCAAATAGGGTTGCCCCTTAACCTTGGTTGGGCTCCATATATCAATCTCCTGTAAAATGTCCTTTTCGCCCTTTTGGCTCAAATTGGGTGATTTCTTCTTCTTTTCCTCCGTGCGACTCCAAAGTAGCTATAAAACTCAAAACAAGCGTAAAATACATAATTTACAAGAAAAATAGCAAAGAAAGCATAAACTACTAGATAGTAAATTAGGTGTATTCTACACCTATCAAATTCCCCCACACTTAGACTTTGCTAGTCCTCGAGCAAATCAAACTAAAAACTCACAACTTCAAAGCGTTCAAGCGTCACAAGCATCCAAAGAGTTATGAGGACATAGAATTTCTGCATGCTAGTAATAAGAAGTTAGAAATACTAAAGAACATATTCTCGTTCTTAAATGTTGAGTGAGAAATAACCACACCATAATGAGAGAATGCGTGTTTGAGAAACGATCAATAAGCATTTCGCCTCGACTTCGCCTCACCAAATAGGATTTTATGATAATTGCACTCAAAAAGACGGCTTTTTATATAGGTCTCACATGTGTGGAGGTAGGAATAAAGAGAGAATTCTGCGACACGTTGAATGGTGGGAAGGACAACTTAGAAATATTTTTAAAAACCCACATCTTTTAATATTTTGAAAAACCATTTTTCCGACGATCTCTAAAAAAGGAAATCAACCATATTATCGAGGATGAGATTACTTACTTACCTTCACATCCGATCGCCAATTATGATAACACCACTCTCACGGCATCCAATAGAAACGTCTTCTGCTCCTTATCTTGATCTTCATGGTCCTCGTCTTCGGTTTCAACTATTGATGATAAACCCTCGAATTTCATAAATCCTTGACATTTTATAACTCTTTACCTTGAAATCCTTGTCGCTTGAAACTTCCTTATAAATTTTCCTTCCCATGGCTTATTAAAAAAAAAAATATTTCTCTTTTTTTTTTTCTTTTTTTTTTTTTTTTTTTTTTTTTTTTTTTTTTCAATTTTTTTTTTTTAGAATCAAAAACAAGAGAAATTAAATACAAAATAAACCATGGCCATGGAAGAAGTATTTTACCGCTTGATTCTTCACAACTTGTATCGTCTTGAAATCATAAACTTTCAAAAATTCTCACCTTTTAATTTTCTTCGCTTTTATGAATAAGTCTTCATACTTGTATGTAAAATTACCTCATTGTAGTGTAAGTCTTCAACATATATGTAAAAATCCGCTCTTTGTATGTTGCTTTTCTTGTATTTGAAATTTGCTCTTTTTCTCGTTCCGTTGCTTATAAACCTTAAACTTTTTCAACTTTCCTTGTAGATTTTGATGTCGCTCCTTGTTGATGATGAATGTGTTTCTATGGATCCGTTGTTGTCGAGAGAGAGAATGGTGCTAACTGCAAATCGAACTACAAGAAGGAAGCTTTCATCCATGGACGTCACCCTCATGATTGACAAAATTAGCACTCAAGAGATCAAAGAGTAGTGCTTCTATTGGTGGGAGGTTGGGTAGCTCACCATTCTACCCGGAATTAACGTACGGTGACACACACTCAAAAGAAGCTCTTTAGTAGATGGAAGATTTCTGGTCGGTGCCTCTCATGATATGAATACGGGTAGTCTCCACTAATGATTGATCAGCAACTCTAATAACGCATTTCCCCCTGCACCAAATTCGCATCACCGGCATGATTAAATCCATTATTTAACACTCAAACAAGCAAGAAATCCGAATGTAGTTCTCTAACACTTCCAAGTTCAATTATGTCGGTCAAAATCTCTATGTAAACATACCTAGAAGTATGCTAGTGACTCTAAAATCTTTAAAAGTTGGAATTTTTAAGTAAAACTTTTTTTTTTTTTTTTAAAATTTTTCAATTTTTTTGTAATTTTTGTTTTAAAAACATGGTTAACCACTCCCCCACACTTAAACCTTACATTGTCCTCAATGTAATTGAATCCTCCTAGTAAAGTCAAGGTGGGAAATTTTAACATGATAAGAAACAAGAAAAAGAAATAACAAAAAGCAAAAAGAATAAGAAATACAAAACCTATGGGTTGCCTCCCATTAAGCGCTTGTTTTAAAGTCGACTGGCCCGACTTGGCTCTTGCAAGATTCATTCCCCATATACTAACAATCGGAAAATTTGAGGATCCACCCATAATACCTGTTTTGCAAACAATAACTCCATACAAATATTAGCACAAGAAAACAATAGTGATGTTATCGCTCGATAGAAATTTCCCCCACTTATTCTCGTCCACACTCGGAAGTGTATAAAGAACATAGAATTCTGGGAACTTCCATGTATTCCTCTTGGCAAACCTGCATAGTGTTAGCATCAAGTGTTTCCAATGGTGGATATCTAGAAACAAAATCATCCAAAAATACTTTGAAGCAAATACATTCAAACCAATAAGAGGTAAAGGAGTAGAATCAATATGCAAAGGGTTAGACAAACCTTGCACAATTTCTTGTATTATAGAATCCTCTTCATCCTTAAAAAATTCAAGTGAATTACTTACCTCTTGTATATCGTGGTCCTCTATTAAACCTTGCAACCATTATTCGTCGTTTTCTACCTTAACCAAAGTCTCGGTATCATCATAATCATTAGCAAGTTCAATTGGGTCTTCCACAAAATCAATGAATGTGGTTTCATCCTCTAGTATCATCTCTTCAACATTCTCATCATCGGAATCGGGCCATTCACTAAAATGATTCTCATCGGTATAGATTGTAAAATCTTCTTGTGCGGGTGTTACTTCGTTTACAACAATAGGTAAGTCACACCCAATCTCCTCCTTTTGAATAGGTGAAGGATCGTTATTATGATCCGGAGTTGGAATAACTTCCTCATTGTCGGAACATTCATACACTTCCTTGGACTCCCATCTTTCCCTAAGAAAATTTTTCCAAGCAATAAATGCATCTTCCTCAAGCTCTTCCTTTTGAATAGGTGATTGATCATTATTAAGATCAAGGCTCGAGTAATCTACACTAGCGTCTTCAAAAGTCTCTAAAGGTTGATTAATTTGTTCAATTCCTTTGAATTTCTCGATGTGGTTCCTCCCAAACATAAGGTTGCTTTGGTCTTTGCGGTGATTCTTGCAACTTTTGTTGAAGATCCCCAATCATGGCCAACATCTTATCTGCAAAACTAGAGAATTTCTGATCATAAACAAAACTATCCTCCCATCCTTGTGATTGTCCACTTACATACCCGTCATAAGGTTGTTGATATGTATGAGAATATCCATAAGGTTCTGTAGGAAATTGATCATAGCCAAAAGATTGGTTTTGATTGTATCCTAAGGATGGTTGGAAGTTGTCATAATGTTGAGGTTGAAAAACGTATTGATTGTTGTAATATGCTTGCTCTTGTCCACCGTACATGGAAAACCGGCACCTAAAATAAGATTCAAAAACCAAGTTAGATATGGAATAGAATCCAACAAAGCAAGAATAAAG
The DNA here is from genome assembly GCA_023531295.1 of Papaver armeniacum. Taxonomy (NCBI): domain Eukaryota; kingdom Viridiplantae; phylum Streptophyta; class Magnoliopsida; order Ranunculales; family Papaveraceae; genus Papaver; species Papaver armeniacum. Next base: position 111,964 of record JAJJWW010017401.1, read on the forward strand.
CAAAAAGAAAAATAAAAACAACTAAAATCATCCGCTGCTCCCCGGCAACGGCGCCAAAATTTGATGCGTGTCGTAGGTGCAATCAAATTAATTAATACTTTACTACCTAATTAACTAGTAATATAGGGTAGTCAAGGTCGATCCCACGAGGAGCACGAGATTCTAGTTGTAAAAATTGTCACGAAAAGGGGGGTGTAAAAAGCAAAAGAAAATAAACAAAGCAATTAAAAGATAAAATTGAAAGCAATAAGAGAGACAAGATCAAGGAATCCTTCTTCGTTACGAAACAATGATTAAAGTTATGTTCTTTTCTACTTGTTATTAGTCACCGATTATCACCAACCGTAGGATAGCGAGTCCGCTTAGCTAGCCCCAAAATCCCTAATTTCACCGGTGAGTAACGAAAGTCCGCTTAGTTATCGAGATTCTATTCAAAAGAACCACCTTGAGGTTCGCTTACAAGATGTAATTCCCAGAATGCATTAAGATTTATGAATTTAGGTTTAGTACTAGTAGTTAAACTCGGTTCGCTTGGTTCACTTTCTAGCGTTGTTTCTACACACAATTGCTCCACGGAATCCCTCCGCAAGGTCTCGTGTTTGCTACTTATGTAAAGAGTCAAGAAACGATTACTTATCTCCTAACTTTCACTAGCTTTAGATCAAATTAACAAATCAATTTAGTTGGCCACCTAAACAATCTATCAATCAATCATGAATGTCTTTAAGATCATTCCTATTAGTAAAAACAAACGATAATCATGTGAAAAACTTCAAGATAGAATTGAAACAAAAACTCAAATCATATGTTTAAAAACTAGGAATTCATCCTCAATCAATAAAATTAGCTACTCATGTTAAAAGTTCACACAAAGAATAAGAAAAGAAAAGTATTGTGTGTAGAGAGGTGTGTGTAAGATATATAGAAGTTGTAGAAAACTTCTCTATTTATAGGCTTCAATATTCTCCAAATCTTCTAAGGAGTAGAATCCTTTTTCTTTGCAATTCAATTTCCAAATCCAAGCTCTTCTCAACTCTTCCACCTTCTCTTTCCAAATTTGAGTCCAATTCTCCATCCAATTCCTAGCCCAAGTCTTCACACCATTGAGAGAAGTCCATAGAAAATTCTGGAAATTTTGGCTCATAGGAAAACTGGGATTGTGGCGGAATTTGGTAGGAAAACGTCACCGCCGGCCCTGGAAATTTCTAAAATCAGAGAGAATATTCGACGGAATATTCCGTCGAGGTCCCTCCGTTAGGACTAACGGTCAAACGGGTCAACCGTTAGTCAAGCTGTTAGTCAACAGGTCAAGGTCTAGGTCATGAGTCGAACCGAGTCAAAGCATCTCGATTCGTCTTAATTTGCCGAGTCACCTGGTGAATCGAGTTGAACAGCGGCTTCCGAGTTGACTCGCGGAACAAAAATCCGCCGAGTTCGTTTAATTCGTTGTGGACTTCCGTGCCAAATTCCGGCCTGATTCTTTTCAGCTCCAATCCGCTAAGAAACCTAGCATACATCTAACACCATTCAATGTCATTCACTCCTTCTCGCTTCATCCATTTCAACAGCAGAAGCAGTGAGGTCTCGTTCCATCCACGGACCCATAGCAAACACTCCATACATAGCTCTGTTGTTTCACAGACCCCTCTGCTTCTCTTTGATTCGAACAAGCTCAACCACAGACCCATCTCTAATCTCCATATTCTCTACATCACAGCAGCTCAATCATCCTGTCTTGATTAAAAAACCCATTTTCTATTCTTTTCAGAGGGCTTATTTTCAACTCAATCCACTGAAGTCTCTTTCAATTCTTCTTCAATTCAGCTTCACTGACCCATATCAACGATGGCAGGGTCTTCTTCTTTTGCTGCCTAATCGAGCAATCTCTAAATCAGCTCAAACCCCTTTTGTTCTGCATCAAAGGCAATGTGACATCCAACCCTGTTTGAACCTCAGACGCCACCCTTCTCTCCGATTTCAACCGAACCACCTTCATCTTCTTCTCCCTGTCTATTTTCCGATCTGTTCTCTTGGTTCAACATCTCCCTGAGCTTCACAACAGCGGCTAGTTCATCCATCGCAGACCCATTTCATCTCTCGATCTACTCTCTCTGAGCTCCTCTTCATCTGTATTCCCTGTGTTCTCTCGGCTCTCGATCTCTGCCATGGAAGCAGCAGCTCGTTCTTCTTCATTCTGCCATTAAATCTTCTCCTGAATCCCTGAATCTCTTACACAAACCTTTAATTTCTCTCGGCCGCTGTCTCCCTTTTCTTTCTCAATTTTTGTGAATGAAAATGATTGGGAAAACTCAATTTTAGGTTATAAGAAAAACTGGATCCGGACCTGGGCACTAATATGGGCCAACCAACATCATGCCAAGCTAATTTACATAGGTGCCTTGAGTATTAACCGGATGCCTTTAACACTTAAATGGGTTTTCCCCTTATCCTTAGCTGATCTGTATTTAGTACTCCTTCAAATAGGGTTGCCCCTTAACCTTGGCTGGGCTCCATATATCAATCTCCTGTAAAATGTCCTTTTCGCCCTTTTGGCTCAAATTGGGTGATTTCTTCTTCTTTTCCTCCGTGCGACTCCAAAGTAGCTATAAAACTCAAAACAAGCGTAAAATACATAATTTACAAGAAAAATAGCAAAGAAAGCATAAACTACTAGATAGTAAATTAGGTGTATTCTACACCTATCACATTCATCTTCTATAATTCAAAATTTTCTTTTTGGCGGGAAAAATATTTGCAGCGAGAACATAATTTTAGAGACATTTCGACAGAGATTCAATCACTGGAATCGGCTGTAAAGGACCTGATTGGGCTAAACATGATTGATATGCTTGATGGATTTGATCCAGTTGGGATATTTAAGTAGGGAGAAGTGAACAAAGAGTTTGGAGGTTACGGGTCTCTGCTAATTAAAGAGAGACTTTCGGTCGGACTCAATCACCGTTTTGGTTTTGGGATTAACTTGGAAAGACTAAACAGGGATGCATACGTGTTTAAATACATGAAGTAGAGCTTCAGGCCGATAGAAAATGGAAGATATGTCATTTTCATCTACAATAGGGGAGAAAAATTCAGCACCTGCGTGATTTTCTGTCAAAGGTTTGGAAGAGATTTAACCGTATATAATCATGGGATTTAGTTGGTTCAGGCCTGTTTTGTTGAAACAGGATTGTTTAGATGATTTGAATCGATAAAAAAAGGAGGTAATCGATAAAACATGGAAGTTTACTATCTCGAGAAGTTCGCTGTTATATTCGGGTAGGCTTTCCAATAGCGGAGGATTGTTTCTCTCGATACCGAGAAGTTTACATAATTCGGAAAACGCGTGAAGGAGAAAAAAAAAAAAGGCCGAACTTGGGAGAGAATAAAAGGAGATTTATTCGTGATTTCTTACCCCTGTTGGCTATATATAGGCATGGGAGAGTTCCAGCAAAGGTTATCGAGGTACTGGGGGTCGATCCGGAGGTTAGGTGGAGCTCAGGTAGAAGAACCAGCAGTTGCAGAGACGAGTTCTATACCAGCAGAACGAGGAAGAAGAAGACATGAACCGTCACCTTTGCTTTTGAGTTTGTAACACATATCCAACGATTATTTCGTTATATCATATCGCATGTGTGGTTTCGTATAAAGTGGTATTGTAACACCTATATCAAGAATAACAAAATCGGGCTGTGTTATACAATGTGGTAATTGAATTATTGTCCCTACTTTTGATGGCTATACAAATATCCTTATCACATAATAATTATGTCCCTCTTTATCTATAAGCCCATCAGGGGCCCATCAATAATTTATGTACTTCCAAATATACCCCCACTATATATTCAAGTATCTAAATCAAATTTCAGTTATTAAACGGAAATAAAAACTGATAGAGAGAGAGAGAGAGATTGATTTCAGCTGCAGAGAGCTGAAATCGTTAAAAAAAAATCAATTGCAATTTTTATGCTTCTTCTTCAACTCCTTCATCGTCATCGTCATCGTCTTAGTCAACAGAATCGTTGATTTTAGCAGCGTTTTTCAATTCTTATTAATCAATGAATCGGCTAGATCCGTTAATGGGGTGAAGAAAAAAAATTGGTAATGTTTATGCTTTTTTGAAGATTCATAGAGTTGTTTTTGATGATTGCATGTTCGGTTCATCTATTTTATGTTCAACATTTGATTTCAGTTTTTGTTTTTTTATTTTTGTTGTCGCAGAGATCGTAATTTTTGTGGGAAGCTTGATTTCGTGATTATTCTGTTACATTAATTGGTTGATCTTGATATAAATTGATCTCGAGATCGTGATTCATTAGTTAAACAGGTACTTTTTCAAATTTTTGAATTGTTTTTTTTAATGTTTTTTTATATCTGCTCATCAATCAAAAAACAGGTTTGTGTTTTTCTTTTGATGAATATAGAACATATGATAATGTTGAAAGTTGAATTTGATGAACTACTGATATCAATTATGTTTTTGTTTGTGATGAAATTTATACATTCTTTTTGGATCAACTTTGATTGTTGATACAAAAAATTGGAATGATTTTTAGATTATTTGTATCAACTGTTGTTGTTGATCCAAATTTCTGAACACAATATGTTTTTATTTTGTGTTTTTCTTTCTTTGGTAGATTGCAGGTAATGTAGTTGCATTCATTTTTTTGATAATGTAGCTTTTATTTTAGGTTTCTCACATTCTACATTGAATATAACTTTCACGAGGGGGCGTAGCCCCCGAGTGAGGTGCGACGTAATACTATATGTAGCTTAGGGTACTTTATACTGCTTTCTTTTTGGTTTGCATTGAAATTCATGCTTTAACTACCTCTTATTGGATTAAATGTGATATTTTACACAGATTTATTGGATCAACTGTCACTGTTGATCCAAAACTATGATTGTTTACATAGATTTATTGGATCAACTGTGACTGTTTACACATATTTATTGGATCAACTGTGATTGTTGATCCAAAACTATGATTGTTTACACAGATCTATTGGATCAACTGTGACTGTTTACTCATATTTTATTGGATCAAGTGTGACTGTTGATCCAAATTTCTGAACACCACTATATGTTATGGTTGTTGCAGGCCAAAGATGGTAGTTGCAGAGTTCAAATTTTGCAATCAGACCGTCTCGCATCCCGTTTCAAAGATCAACTACTTTTGTCAAGGAGATGATAAGTGTGGTGAAACAAAAGTGGCCTTATGTTCCTAAAGACCTCATTCTCTTTGGTTACACTGTAGAAGGGATTTCAAATGTCATCAATCATGATTTGGATTTGAGGTTTTTCATTCACTCCGCATCTCACAAGGGATTGACTTGGTGAAGTTTGAAATACTGATTAAGGACTTGTGTTGATTCTATTTCTTCAACATCTTCTTCTTCTCCTCGCTCCCGCTTCTTCGTCATCATCAAGTTGTATTTCAAGCGATGAGGTAGCTGTTGTGGAAGACGTCACCGATGATGCGTGTTTGATCAAAAGGTCCGAAGAAGTCCGATGCTTGGGTCAACATCTTAACTGGAGTAGGGCAGTTGTTCGAGGGTGGTATTGAGGAAGTTAAGGACTATGTTACAAAGTATGACATGTGTAGTGGTCGCAAATAAAAATTAATTAAGAGTGACTTTTTACGATACACTGTGGAGTGCAAGTTCAAAGAGAAGGAAAATCGTCACGGAGGTTTCACGCCTCTCCTCGCCAATTCAAATGGTGTATTTAAATACAAGAGATATATCAGAGCATTCATGTAGTTTAGCTTCTTCGGATCCATCAAAAGTTAGGATGATAAAATCGTTTATGAAGAATATATTTTCAGATGATTTACGAGCATCAAAGAAGAAGAAGAAGACTGCTGCTGATGTTATATATTTACTCCGAATGGAATATGGAGTTGACCTCACGTATAGTCAGGCATATCACGGTTTACAATTCACCAAAACATTTCTTTGGGGTGATGACGTCAAGTCCTATTCAGACTTAGTTTGGTATAAAGATGCAATTGAACAGTACAATCCTGGAAGTGTTGTGAATTTTGAGTATGATAGTGTGACGCGTCAGTTCAAAAGGTTTTTTGTTGCTTTTGAAGCTTCCATAACTGGTTTTAACAATTACTGCCGTCCGATGCTATTTATCGATTGTACCTTTCTCACTGGGAAGTTCAAGGGTGGTCTTATGGTTGCTTGCTGCAAAACTGGTAACCAACGTATGACTTTTAACCTTTTACTATTTTGTTGATAAATGTAGCTTACAACAGATTTATTGGATCAACTGTGATTGTTTATCCAAAAACTATATTTTGTTTTGAATCAACTTCTACTGTTGATCCAACTGAAATAGATCAACTTTGACTTTTGATCCAAAACCATCATTGCTTACACATATTTATTGGATCAAATGTGACTTTTGATCCAAAAACTATATTTTGTTTTGAATCAATTTATACTGTTGATCCAACTGAAATGGATTAACTTCCATTGTTGATCCAACTGAAATGGATCAACTGTGACTTTTGATCCAACTGAAATGGATCAACTTTGTTTGTTGACACTAGTTACTGGTCACTTATTTTTGTTTTTGTTTTTTGGTTTTTGTAGAAATCTATCCAGTTGCATTTGGAATTGTTCCTTGTGAAAATTGTGAGAGTTGGGAATGGTTCTTAATCAATTTGAAGGGTATTATTCGTGAAGATCGTCCACTGACCATCATATCAGATCGTGGAATCGGACTTTTGAAGCATGTGCCTAAAGTCTTCCCAAATGCTTTCCATTCCTACTTGTTTGTACCATATGAAAGGAAATATTAGGTTCCAAAGGGCAAGAGGAGACAAACTGCAGTCAAGTTATTCAAGAGTGCTACACTTTGCATTAACAAAGGAAAAATTTTATCTTCTAACTGCGAAGAGTATGAGTAATCTATAGTTGGATTCAGTGGTTTCTTGGATGATGAAGATTCCACTCGAGAATTGGGATGCTCATGCATTTCTAGGAGAAAGGTGGGGTGAGAACACATCTAATATTGCTGAGAGTTTTAACAATGTTATTAAGCATGATAAGCCGCTTCCAGCAATTGAGCTTCTCGATGGTATTCGTGCTAAGGTAATGGAGAAGAATTACAAGAGGTTATTGGAGTCTAACAAGTGGACTACAAGGCTTACTCCTCGTATGCAAGCAAGGTTTAACAAGAGGATAAACGACTGCCGTTCATACAAGTTTCGGAGATCAAGTGAGAAAGTATTTGAGATCATTTCTCCAACAGGAAAGCATATTGTCGACTTGGATTCCAGGACCTGCAGCTGCAATGGTGGCAAAAACATAGCTTTCCTTGCACTCATGCAATGAAAGCCATGTTCAGATTGGAAATGATGAACCATACAAATACATTAGCCCTTACTATACTTCGACTACTATAGAAGGTTGTACTCTCGACCCATATATCCTATTCCCGGACTCGAGAAGCCTCCCGGAATTAATAAAAAGGGGTATGTTTTGCCTCCCAATGGTGGTCGAGAACAAGATGGAAGGCCTAAAGGTGTTAGGTATAGGGGTAGTCGTGAAAAGGTGCGCAAGAAGAGGAAGTGTGGCCAATGTGGGATGCTCACCTTTCACAACCGTCGAACTTGTCGTGAGAGCTCCTTTGGCTCCTCGTGCACCAATGTTTCGCAATGAGTCTCATTCCAGGATGATCAAGTTCTTGAAGAGGATGTTGTTATGAAGTTTTTTGGTTTTATTCATATTCTGAACAACTTGTTTTAGGTTTCTTGCTAGTTGGCTGTGTTCTTTTTCTTTTTTTTATGCTTTTCTGGTTTGCAATTGTTATTTTTTTAAATGATATACACTCTTAGTTTGTTGTTATGAATTTTATTCTTTTGTTTCTCAAGTATATGTCAGTTTTCAGGTTACAACTTTATTGATTTTACAGAAAACATACTTATACAAATGGTATCAACTTCCATTGTTGATCCAACTAAAATGGATCAACAATGGTTGTTTACACTATAGTGTGGAAACATTGTTCCTTGGTTCCAACTTATTTGGATCAACAATGACTGTTGACACACAAAACAAATAGAAAATTTGCATGGTCCTATCTGTATTTTCTAGTAAACTCCCCAAGCTATACATACATGTAACATTCATTCATAATCAGACCAACTTATTTGGATCAACAGTGGTTGTTTATCCAACTTAACTGGATCAACAATGGTTGTTGATCCAACTTATTTGGATCAACATTGGTTGTTTACACACAAAACAAACGAAAAAATTGCATGGTTCTATCTGTATTTACTAGCAAACTCCTCAAGCTATACATTCCTGTAACATTCATTCATAATCAGACTTATATAAATTTAAAACATTCATAATAATTCATGATAATTCATTCATAATAAGACCTACATCATTAAGATTTACTTACTAATATAAGTATGTTTAAAACTACAGTTAGATTTTCTTTACAAACCATGAACAGACTATGAGATCAAGCTCACTATAATGGTTCAGCTGCTGGTTCAACTACTGGATCAACTGCTGGTTCAACTGAGTCTTGCAATTGGAGTTTTTCTTGAATAGAGTCAGTAGATGAATCGGGGAAGTTGTTAGGTTTCTTCCATGAACCCAATTCCGACAAGATTCTTGCTGCAATCTTCACTCGCTTCTTGTTCAACTTCTCATCTAAGTTAGCGATTTTAGTTAGGTGTTCATAGTTTCCACGCTTCACCAAATTCTTCATGTACATGCAAGTGTGCAATGCACAGTCGCATCCGTCTTGTGCTGGTACAGTGCAATGTGAAAAGGTTGTCTGTATATCACCATTGTCTCTCGGATCTTTGTGGCCCATTTCATTCACCATTGAGTCAGCGTGATACTATCATCACCATATATTGCCAATTGTGCGTGTTTCGCCTTGCAGAGTTCTACACTATCCATTTTCCTTTTACCAACGCTAGCACCACCCAATGGTATCCAACACCGTCCTTGTCGGTCAAGCACATTGGTACAATGAGGTATGTGTCTTCAACATTCCCTATGCATTGTTCTCACCTTTCCAGGAATCCCACATCTCTCTACCTTTTCCATTTTTTAGCTAATGCGATCCCCAATATCAATTTGTATCAATATTTTTTCAAATATCTTAGTTTGCAATATTATGGATCATCTACAGTATAAGCAAAAGCTACATTTGTCAACAAAAAAAAATGCAACTGTGATATCGTAACGAGAGAACAATATAAAATGAACAACATATCGTATTTGCAATTAAAATCCTCAAGCTATACATACCAGTAACATTCATTCATAATCAGACTAACTTATTTGGATCAATAATTGTTGTTGATCCAACTTATTTGGATCAACAATTGTTGTTGACATACAAAACAAACCAAGATTTATCGGTTACTTACATAATCATTTGTTGAGAGAATGACGTGGTTCTTGTAATCTGGTTTATTCGGCGAATCCATCTTTGATTTCAGCATGTTGGTGTAGTAATCAACAATATCAGCGTGAATGTTTTGATTATTCAGTAGACACTGTATGTACTTCCCAATGATAACTACTTCGAAATCTTGATTGCAGAAATAAAAATTGTAAGCTTTGTCGCCGCAAAATAAGCAACAAATGAATACGTGATTAAAAAGAGCTAGCATAACCCCAAAAAAAACTATGTTAACTCGAGGTGTTTGACTTCGAATATGTTATTACATACCATTCAGTTGCATTTTCAAAGAATGGCTCGATGACTTCTTTTTCGCTGTCATTGATTTTCTTCCACAATTTTAGTTTTTTTTTGGCTTCAATAGTTTTTTGGCTTCTGCAGGTGTGTTGTCAATTTGACTGTCAATTATTTGTATTTCCTTCTCCTCTTGCTTCTTTTTTCCTTTTCCACCTTTCCTTTGTCTCCTTCTACGCTTACTAGTAGGTGTTTGACTTCGACTTCGAAGTTTATACGGCTTTCTCTTTGGCCTTTCTCCCTTCTTCACCCGTTTAACAAGAGAACCGACTGCTTCTTTTTTACGATACTTTTGAATCATCGTATTTTTCCTCCGATTCGGTTTCCTCATTTGCTCTGTTGTTTCCAAATTAAACAATTTTTTCAACCTCGCGCGTATTTCAGCTCATAATGTATTGTCATCCTATTCACTTTGCTCTTCAACCTCTTTTGTTTCTTTTGTTTCTTGTGTTATGCTATGTACCTCCTCCATTATTCCACCAAGACTCGGCATGCTTCCTGGATGCACATACCCAGATTCGCCTGGTTTTATTGCTGAAAGTGGAGGAGTGTCAAACACAACCATTTCTATTTGTATTTCATCATTCTTCTTCTCAACGGACGGGCTCTTCTCTTGCATTGGTAGGTCATCTTTCTCTTCTACTATTCCAGCAGTTTTTGCAATGTTTTCAACCAGCGAATCAAGCTACGCATTATTTTCAACAACAGTATTGAGCTCTAAATCATCAGCTTGCCTTAGTTTTCTTCCTGCATGAAAGCCTTCCTTCCAACTCTCCAAAGATTTGTCACTTTTCGGTTCTTCCTCCGACAACTTCATTCCAGTTTCAAAACCATTCCGCCAACTCTTCTCTTGAGTGTCCAAGGTATCTTGAGTTACCAAAGTACTCTGAGTTCCCAAGGAATCGTTCATTTCTTGAGTGTCTTCGTTGCTCACAACCACTTAATCTTCGACTTCCATGTTTACTCTGGTTTCATTCCCATCTGTTGGTTGATCATTCGACGCAGAGTTCATTTCATGCTGATTTCCTTTCCCAGATTATTCTCCTTGTTGTTGCTTCTATGTGAACAATTCTTCAAATTCCAAACCTTCAAATTTCTTCCCGTATACTTTGGTTTATTCCTATTCAAAGTGATTCACGATAAATTATTTCCTCTCCCTGCCATTTCTCTATGTTCTTGTCAATGTCGACAAGTCGCTCCTGTTCTCTCCGACTTGCAACTCTAGTTTGTCCTTGTTCCTCTCATACAACTCTCTCAAGAATAACGTTCTCACGGATAAACTTTTTTATTTCAGCCTTGTCCATGTAATGAATCTCATGCTTGTCACAGTCAAGAAAGATGTTTTCTTCCTCTAGCTCCTTTATCCTTGTCCTCTCTTGTTCTAGCTCTCTTGCAGGTGTCGATAGGTCAATTAAATAGTTCTCTCAGCAGACATCGGATCAACAAAGTCTTGATGAAGCTGAAGCATGATCAACACAAATCAAAATAGTGTAGCTAGTATAACTGGATCAACATTTGTTGTTGATCCCATTCACATGGATCAACTTCCATTGTTTATCCACAAAGAAATGATAGTAAAAGTGGATCAACATTGGCTGTTTATCCCATTCACATGGATCAACTTCCACTGTTGATCCACAAAAAACTTAGAATTGGAGGAGATGAAAATAGTGTACACACTAAAACTGGATCAACATTGGCTGTTGATCCCATTCACATGGATCAACTTCCACTGTTGATCCACAAAAAACTGACACTAAAACTGGATCAACATTGGCCATTGACCCCATTCACTAAAAAAAATGGTACATTTGTAATAGTAAAGATAAATATAGTAAAAGAAATTACCGTCTTGTTGAACCAAGTCATATCAATTGCCTTCTTATTCAATTTGTTGCCAAAATCACTTGCAAAATGCATCTTTGGTTCCATCGTAGGAATCTTGGAGTTTTGAAATCCCTCCCTTTTCGTTATGTACTTATCGGTATGTTCGCAGAACCAACACTGCATAATATAAAAAACAATGTTAGTTTTATCCAATAGTATGCATTTCACTCTCTACAACAATAAACATTTTAGTTTTACAAAATTAACGTTTTTTCTTACCACTAGGAGAGTTGTGCAACCACCGATAGCTAATTGGTTATTCTTCTTGTTTGCCAGGTTCGAAATCAAACATTCCACAACATGATCCGGCCATGACACTTTGTCCATCAGTAAGATATGAGGCAACCATTTATTTGGGAAGGATGTCATACCAAAGCATTTGGGAATAAGAAAACCGTGCATAACCACATACCGAAAAGTCTTACAAAATGCTCCGGATCAGACTCATCTTCTGCTGCATTTTTCAGTTTGTATACAACCTCAGCCTTCAATATTGGTTCTGACAATCTTTTGGTTTTTCCGGTCGAACTTTTTATTTAAGAATTCATTGTAGTCTAGTCCTTTCTTCGGTTGCGATTCTTGTTTCAATTCTTCACTCTCTATCAGTCGTCTCATCTTGAATATCAAAGCGAAATCTCTTGCTTCCGAGAGAGCACTCTTCGTTTTCTCCAAATTTGAACTTTCTGTTTTTTTATCAAATGCACTCATCAACAATTTGCATTGCAAGATTAATCTTGTTCATCCATTTACCACTCATACTCATGTCTGTTACATAAAATGGGTTGATTAATTCCCAATATGGAGATTCCTTCAGTGCTTTTGCAAGTTTCGGTTTCTTCTTGTTATTTGCATAGAAAATTCCCCATTTCAGCCAGTAGTTGTAGACCTCCTTTGATTCTCTGTTCCTTTGCTCTCGACTTGGCTGCATACATGAAACTCAAATCATTTTCCTTTTCATTTTTGACAATAATCTTTTGTTTTCTCGCATTCTACCCATAATATATTTTCACTCGGGGGCGTAGCCCCCGAGTGAGGTGCGACGTATAAATATGTGTAATCACGGTTCATGCTTTAACTACCTCTTATTGGATCAAATGTGATATTTTACACATATTTTACACATAATGTGATGTTGGATCAACTGTGGTTGTTTACACATATTTGTTGGATCAACTGTGACTGTTGATCCAAAACTTCAAATATTTACTGGATCAACTGTGACTGTTGATCCAAACCTATGATTGCTTACACATAATATTTCATTAAAGAGTCAATGTTTTTACCTTTGCGCTCTGGCTCTGTGTTGCCCTCTTTTGCTACTTCCTCTATTTCAGCTTCATCTTCATCTGATTCTTCTTGATCCTCTTCATCGGACTCTGATTTTGATTCTTCTGATTCTTCCTTAACTACCTTCTTGTTTTTCTCCTTTTGTTGTGGTTTTGCTTTCGCCCTTGACCCGACTGCATACGTGAAGCTCAATCATTTTCATTTTTTTTTCAATATTTCAAACAATATAGTTATATATACCAGCACAAATATTACAATCTATGTTTTTACCTTTGACGACTTTCTTGGTTTGCCCTTTTCTGCTTTTTTTTCATATATTACAATTTGTTTCTCTTCTTCCGATTCTCGATCATCTTCATCGATTCTTCTTGCCCTTCTTCTTCGGATTCGATTGTTTGGTTTTCTTCAACTTTCTTCTTTTGTGTCAGCTTTTGTTGTTGTTCTTATTTGAGTTTGATTTCTTTCGCCTTTGACCTGCCTGCATACATGAAACTCAGTCATTTTCATTTTGTTTTAAGTAACGTAGTAAGAATACCATCACAAATATCACAATGTATGTTTTTACCTTTGAGGACTTTCTTCGGTTTGCTCTTTTTTGCTTGTTTTTTCTCTTCTTCCGACTCTTTGTCATCTTCATCTGATTCTCCTTGCGTTTCTTCTTCGGATTCTGATTCAGAATTTTCCTCAGCTATCTTCCTGAGTTTCACCTTTAACTTTTGTTGTGCTTCTTTATTCCCAAATGCTATCTTCCTCTTTCTTGTTGTCTCTTTCTTTTTCTTTGCATTTCCTTTGATGACTTTCATTGGTTTGCCCTTTTTAGCTTCTTTTTCCTCTTCTTCCAACTCTTCATCATCATCATTTGATTCTTCTTGTCCTTCTTCTTCGTATTCTGATTCCGACTTTTCTGGTTCTTCCTGAACTATTTTCTTGTGTTTCACCTTTCTTTATGTTTCTTCATTTGCACTCTTGTTCTTCATCTTTCTTGTTGCCTCTTCTTCAATTATCTTATTGTTCTTCGCATTTCTTTTTGGTTCTGTAGCTTTCTCAATCTCTTGCGGTGCCCTTTTCATCTTGCTTCTTCTTTATCCTTGGTGATCTCCTATGCATTATGTCTTCTCAACCCGAGTTCAACACTTATTATAGTTAGCATTCATATTTTCATAGTAGAAAGGTACATAACCATCAAAAAAATCTTTTTTTATGGATCAACTACTCTTATTTATCCTTTTTTATTTGGATCAACTGTTGTTGTTTATCCCCTACATTGGATCAACTTCTACTGTTGATCCCTTTCATTTGCTAAGATATCTAAAATTCCTCCAGAAACACATAACAGTTGAACAACTTTGCATACAATGGATCAACTTTTATTGTCATCCTATTTTTTACTTGGATCAACTGCTGTTGTTTATCCCCTACATTGGATCAACTTCTACTCTTGATCAAATTTTTTTTGGATAAACTCTGAGCACATTGATACAAAAATATTTAAAAATCCTTGAAACACATTTTCACCCATTAACAAGTAGAACAAATTTTCATACAATGGATCAACTTTTATTGTTTATCCTTTTTTATTTGGATCAACTGCTATTGTTTATCCCCTAAATTGGATCAACAACTATTGTTTATCCAATTTTTATTTGGATCAAGTACAATTGTTTATACAAAAATATCTAAAACTCCTTCAGAATCACATTTTCACCCATCAATACTTATCAACAGTAGATCGAATTTGCATCTCGAGCAAAAACAATACTTAAAGTTTGAAGAGAAATATCAATTTTCAACATAATTAGTATATATAACCTACACAGATTTGACGATATATCATTTCCTAACAAAAATATCCCAAGAACACTAACCAAAACTAAAAAATAACTAAACAAGACCAAAATCAAACCTAGTCAGTAAATTGCAGTCTGAAAATCAACCAAATACAAACATATAACTATTACATTATCAAAATCAAGACTAAAAGATACATGCATCAATTAAATCTGACATCAAATTTATGTTTTACCTGTTCGATTTTTGCAATCTTCCAATCGTTCAATTAGGTTTCTGATGATGAAACGAAAGTGAAACTCGATTAGGTTTTGTGATGAAACCTAATTTATATGGTTGATTTTCAGTTTTATATGCAATCATCAATTAAATCTCAAGAACTCTAACCAAAAATCAAAACAAGACCAAAATCGAAAGTGTTTTTACCTGTTCAAATTGAAATCTTCAGTGAAATAAAATAAAACTTGATTTGCCTTCTGTTCGATGCTTTCTGTTGTTGTTGATGAAATGAAATGAAACTAGGTTAACTTTCAGTTTCTGTTAGTGGATTTATTCAACTGGATTGATTTTGAGTAACGACTAGTGTATTAATGTTTGATTATGAGTAACGGCTAGTGGATTTATTCCATGAATTTCAGTTTTTTTTCTGGTTTTCAGTTTCAGATAGTGGGAGCGATTGAAACGAGGGAGAGAAGAGTGAGTTGGTGAGAGAAACCGTAACTGAAAATGAGGAGTTATTGTGTCCGATCTAGTATTAAGTGAAATATAGGGAGGGCATTTGGTAATCTAATAATTCGGATTTTAATTCCTAAAATTGGTTGGGATATATTTATTTTGGGAAAGGATATATTTGTTGGGTTATAAAAGTAGGGACATATAAATAACGTACCCTTATACAATTTCTTCAATAGAAACACCTTTTGAGCCATGACTTATTATTTTGAGCGTGTTTTCACCATGAAGAGCTAAACCCCAACACTGGGATGACGGAGGAAGCCATGTTTCACAATTGATTGGTAACTATAATTGATTATTTATGACTTTTGCAGTTGTTTTAATTGATTTATGATTTTTCTCAATTGATTGTGATTTTGTCTGATGACGTATGCTTGGTCTAAGTACTTTTGATGCGTCATGCTTGTGATTTACAGTCAATCTTTTAAGAATCTACTTTTGTCAAAGATTTAGAGTCTATAAAAGAGCTAGAATTGTTATGTATCATTGTATGAACCAATTGACTACGAAGTTTGGTGGAATCCTAAGTCCCAGTTTCTCTCGATATTTGTGACAATCCTTTGTATATATTTCTTTGTTTTTAGTATTTTCTTAAATCAAACCTTTACAAGCCCGAGTTGAACGAACATCTTTCTTACCACTTTACAAACAACTTCAAAATCACATCAAATTTTTGGCGCCGCCGACGCGGACTTGTATTTAGATTTGTTTTAGGTTTATTATTATTATTATTATTATTATTATTATAAAAGAGAGCCGTGAAGTCTTTTATTGAACAAGCAAAAGCGGTATTACATAGAATCAGATTGAGGGGTTGGAAGGCGAGCAACAAGTTGCGCCCCAACACCTTTCTGAATAATAATTCCCAACCTATAAAAAAGAGAACTGCCTAAGTTGTTATTTGCATCGTGTGCAGCCATACAGTTCTTGAGTCTTTTCAGAAGAACGGTGATATCGCCTCCTAGTTCGCCTAGAGATGAGAAAGCTAAGACACTGAATCCATACCCATGAGTCAAACAATTGGCAGCATATTTATTTCGTTTACGAGTAATAGCAGCAGCGATGGCATTACCGGGCGTAAAGTTGCGATAACCATTCCCGCAAAGGGTGACACGCCCGTGACATCAAAACAAACATCACGCCCATTCTCCCAATTGTAGATTAAAATGTCACAGGTGGCCGGGAATTAGCCTTGTTTGATAGACAACCAAGCTGCAGCTTCTTTTCTTGATGCGACACTGCTTTGAGCACAGGTCGGCGAAAGATCGCGGACTAAGTCATGTCTGAATTTAAGACCGATATCACCGGCACAATGTAGGGCATGGTCTCGAAACGATCCATAGGTCCGGTGCATGAGGCGCATGTTTGTCATCAACAAATATAGGTATGCCGAGTCGATATTGAAGTACACACCGAACCGGGAGCGGTCCTAGTGCTTGATGGAGGCCTGCGATGGGAACGGCTTTAAGGTAGTCTTGGCGTTGGCTAGTCTTTGCATTGCCACAGTATGGAGTCCCTGGTGTGACATGGGGAATGTGTTTGGGATCTCTCGTTTAACAGCATCAAAGAATAAGGTTGCCAGAGAATGCATAGGCTGTGGGGCAATATCTTTGATGTCGAAAGTAGGAGATAGACAACCCACTCGCAAGAAGTCATCAAGAGCGAGTTGGTAGTGGGGACTAAAGCCAGAGACTGTAGTGTTACCTAGTATGATACGCTGCAGATTTGGTATTGTTTGATTCTTTTCAGATTTGGAGAGAAGCTACAAGGAAACAAAAAGTGTTATAAAAGGAAAGCATCTCCAAAGAAGGAAAGAAAAGAGGAATCCGAAAGGAGTGAAGAAGAAGATTTTGTATATAGTTATTTTATTTCTTTTTATTTTTAGAAAATGTAAATAGGGTTTTATTTTTGTAAATTTTCTTTTCCTTTTTGGACATTTTTATTTTTGGACTTGGACATTATTTTTAAAACCCCAAGGAAGGGTTAAAAAAATTAAATAAAACTGTTTTGCGAGGAAGGACGCCGATTCACGATATCTGTCTCGGCCCTCGGTTTCAGACTAATCGACATCGGAGCCTCGGTGGCTTGAGTCGACTTCAGCGGTTCATCGCCCGTCTGGGTACGGGGAGGTAAGACTCTATCCACCCACGAATCCCCGTCAGTGGGTTTTATTTTGTGTGACAACTCACACCCGTGCAGTAGAATGTCGAACTGGTATTACAATAGCCAATACAACGAATATCGGACTGAGTTTCAAAATGGAAGTTACTACTTTGACCATAATGTGAATAGTGGTTGGGAACATCAGCCTTTTGAAGGTTATGGTCCATACCATGGTGAGCCCAATTAATATCCATACGCCCACCAGTCATACGAGCAAAATTCCTCTCTACTAGAGTCCGCACGTAAGTTTGCTGGGTCAGCACAAAAGTTACTTGAGTCGACACGTAGTTCAGCTGAGATGAATATGTAGGATCAGAATATCGCGACATCAATACTTCGCGAGATTAATAAATGACGACATTGCGAGGAAGTCGCAGGGAAGTAAAATAGATGACGCAATGAATGATGACAACCAAAACACGAGAAAGATATGAAGATTCAAGCGAAATTTAGGAGTGTCGCGAGAATTGATACTTGTACACTTGCGATATTTCGCGAGTTATTCCCGAAAATAAAGGACAGCTTAGCTGTCATCCACTGTGTACTACCCTATATAAAGGGTTGAGTCAGTCTGTTGTGGGAGGGTTCTTTTTGAATTGTTAAGCAAGTCTTCAGGAGAGAGCAAATTTGAAGAGTGATTGTAATTCCATTATTCATTTCTATTTCATATTGTAAAGATTCAAGTATTCAATTAAGAGAAATCATAATCATTCATCTTAAAATGACTTAATTGTGTAAATTCTAGTGAGGGGTGTAGTGTAGGATTTCCTGCAACTACATATTGGCGCTAAAAACAGGGAGTGATTGAAGATAAAAGATTGGATATTGTCATTAAAACGGTAAAAATCAAGAATATGATGGATAAATCGAAGAAAATTAGAATCAGAGAGAGTAATGAAGAATTGGAATGTAATATGATTTCAAAATCAATGGTTAATGAATTTCATGAAAGTATTAAAGGGAGAATACATAAAAGAGATTTTGAAGGAAAGAAAATCATAACAGCAAAGGAGGTGTTACCCTTGAAAGAATGGGAAAAACAGAGAATTATATTCACGGCAACGGAGATGTCGGGGAGAGAGCTTAAATCACACATATCCACTCGTAATTACGATAAGTGCCTGAGAAAGAAGAAGGAAAATTAACAAAAACAATGGAAGAATGGGCAATAAGTAGAACTTTAGTGGATACGGGAGTTCAAGTGAATATAATGTTTTATCATGCATATAAAAAATTGTGGTACAAAGATGAAGAAATGACTTCAAGCAACATGTCATATCTATGGTTTCGGCAAATCAATAACAAAACCTAAAGGGGAAATAAAAATACGAATTTTGTTGGGAGAAATTGGAACAAATGTGACGTTATGCGTAGTAGATATGGAATCACCATATAACATACTGTTGGGAAGGCCATGGATACACGCAATAAAAGCTGTAGCATCAACATTTCATCAATGTGTCAGATTTCCTATGCCGAGTGGAATTGGCGAAATTAGAGGAGATACCGATAAAGGAAAAATATATCATCAAATCGAAGTAAAACATTATGAAGAACAGGTGAAGAGGCGAAAAGATCGCAAGAAGATGGCAAAAAAAGAAAAAGGAAGAAGAATTTAGAACATATATGATAAGAGCGGAAGAAGGAAAAGGAATATGTGGTGAAGAGAGCGACCTCGCAAAGGAAATAAGAGGACCAACGCCCATGGGAGAAACGAAGGCTAGCTACGTTGCGGCAGAACCAACAACGGAAGTGAATATTGGAACTAAAGAAGAACCCAAGATGTTAAAAATTGGAACTAAAATGGAGGCAGATGAAGAAAGAAAGACCGTTGATTTGTTGCGAGATTATAAAGATATCTTCGCATGGGATATGGATGAGATGCCTGGAATAGATCCATCTGTAGCATGTCATAAATTAGAGATTGATAAAAATGCCAGACCGTTCAAACAAAGAATTAGAAAGATCGCAACAACATATCATCCTCAAATAGAAGAAGAGTTGCAGGAGATGCTTGATGCTGGCATTATTAGGCAAGCAAAATACCCCGAATGGATAGCGAATATGGTCGTAGTTCCGAAGAAGAAAAAGGGAATAAGAATTTGCATAGATTTCACCGATTTAAACAAATCTTGTCCAAAAGATAGTTTTCCCTTACCAGATATTCCAAAGATGGTCGAATCAGCAGCAGGAAATGAAAGTATATCTTCCCTGGATGGATATAAGGGATACAATCAAATCCCTCTCGCGAGAAGAAGACCAAGAACATCTTTGCCTTTTTCGCCCCAAGAGGATTATCTGTTACACAAAAATGCCATTTGGATTGCGAAATGCCGGTGCGACGTATCAAAGGATGGTGGAAAAAGTGTTCGAACAGTGGATACATAAAACATTAGAGGTATATGTGGATGACATGTTAATAAAAAGCAAAGAAGCAAAAAATCATGTGCGAGATTTGAAGGAAATTTTCGAACAAATGAGACATTTCAACATCAAAGTAAATCCAGAGAAAAATGTACCTTTGGAGTGGCATCTGGAAAATTTTTAGGATACATTGTATCAAAAGAAGGAATACAAGTTGATCCGGAGAAGGTACAAGCAATTCGAGACATGCCAACGCCAGCAACAGTGAAAGATGTGCCAAAGTTAAATGGATTATTAGCTTCGCTAGGAAGATTCATCTCGAGATCATCTGATAAGTGCAAACATTTTCTCAACATACTTAAAAAGGGAACGAAATTTAGGTGGACGGATGAGTGTGAAAAGGCATTGCAAGGAATAAAAGAACATTTAATGGATATATCAATATTACAAAAAGCAGAAGACGGGGAGGAATTACTAATTTATCTCGCGACAACCTCGCATGCACTAAGCGCGGTGTTATTGCGAATGGACGCAGGGGTGGAAAAACCAATCTATTATATCAGCAAAACATTCAATGCTGCAGAGAAAAACTATTCAAAAATTGAAAAATTAATTTTGGCATTAGTTTACGCAACGTTTAAACTTCGCATCTATTTCGAAGCGCACACGGTAAAGGTAATGACAAAAATACCAATTGAGTCAGTGATGAAAAATTCAAAAAGATCAGGAAGGGTTGAAAGGTGGAATGCTCAAGTAAGTCATTGTAAACTCAAATATGAAGTGTTATCCTCACCAAAATCGCAAGTTGTAGCGGATTTTTTAGCATAATTTCCATTGGAAGAAGATGAGGCAGTGGAAGAAATGATGGATATAGAAGAAGAACATGGAAATCCAAGGGATTTATTAACAGAGCCAAATAGATGGGAAATATTGGTAGATGGATCATCAAATGGAGAAGGTAACGGAATTGGGATCATTATAATTTCGCCAGAAGGCAATAAAATGGCTTTCTCTTTCAGAATTGGGATCATTATAATACATGCTTTGCGATTTGCAATAGAAATGAAGTTGGAAAATGTAAGAATTACCAGTGATTCTCAATTAGCTATTCGCCAGATAAAAGAAGAGTATACTACAAATGAAGCATCCTTGAAAAAGTACAAAAAGCTTGTTGACGAATTGTCAGCGAAGATACCAAAAATAAAGTGGAGACACATATCAAGAAAGGACAATAGACTCGCGGATGCTTTTGCTTTTATATCAAGTATGATGACAGATCCATCTGCAAGATGCATCAAAATACAGACACTTCAATCACCATCAATCAACAAAGAGAAAGAGGAAGAAGCAGAAGTAATGCTCATAGAAGATGAAGCACAAAGATCCCATTGCGAGGATTGGAGGACAGAACTTCATGCTTATTTAATGAAAGGAGAAACACCAAGAAATAGATTAGAAATGCATAAATTAAAAAGTCGTGCAACAAATTATGAATTAAGAGACGGGGTATTATACCGGAGATCCTTTAATGGACCCTCACTTAGGTGTTTAACACGAAAGGAAGGAGAAGCAGTATTAAAAATGCTACACAGTGGGGAGGCTGGCAATCATAGTGGCGGAGGATATTTAGCACATAAAGCGAAAATGCAAGGCTATTATTGGCCATATATGCATGAAGATGCGAAACAAATATCGAGACGTTGCGAAGATTGTCAAAGACACGGAAAGAAAATACATGCACCAGGTGCGCCGTTAACTTCTTCAACAAGTGTATGGCCTTTTGGAAAGTGGGGATTAGACATTGTAGGACCATTTTTACCAGGTACAGGGCAAAGGAGATATTTGATTGTCGCAATGATTATTTCACAAAGTGGGCGTAAGTAAAAGCGGTACAACACATTCGCGGCAAAGATATTTTTACTTTCATATTCGAAAACATAATATGCAGATTTGGAATTCCAGCACAGTTGGTATCCGACAATGGGAAACAGTTTGAGGGACAAAATATAGAGTTATTGCTTAATGCATTTCAAATAAAATGTGGGAAATCAACTCCTTTATACCCGCAGGCCAACGGATAGGCAGAAGCAACAAATAAAACAATCGCTGATATATTGAAGAAAAAACTATAAGGGCATAATAAGGCATGGTGTGAGCAAGTGCATAATGCATTATGGGCTTATAATACAACAAGGCGAGAAGCTACGGGGATGTCACCATTTTGTCTAACCTATGGTGTTGAAGTTGTACTTCCGACAGAAGTTATTATTCCAACAACAAAGAGAGAAGCTTGGGAGAAAAATCTTAGTGCGGGAAACATTTTAATTAAATTAGATGAGTTAGAAGAAAAAAGAGAAAGAGCACTACAGCATATGGAGAATTATCAACGAAGATTGGCCAGAGAATACAACAAACGTGTCAAAACACGCGAGTTTCAACCAGGTGATATGGTGTTGCGAGAAACACCAATATATCAGCGAGAAAGTGGTGGCAAGTTGGCGAAAAAGTGGGATGGACCTTATATCATCAAGGAGATAGTTGGAACAGGGGCATATAGATTAATGGATCCAGAAGGCAAAGATGTGGGCCAAAGATTGGGTAGACCATGGAATAGATTATATCTCAAGAAATATTACCCATAGAGGATGGAAAAGAAAGAATAAATTCTGAAATGTTAAATGAATGAAATGATATGAAATGTTCCCGCGACAGAGATATTGCGAAGTCAAGAAAGAATGTGCGAATATCTCGCAAATGAATTGACAAATATTAACCAAAAATAAATGATTGAACGAATTGACAAAAATGAATGAGTGAATGAATGGGACGAACCTTTATGGCGTACACCCTAGTTCGCGAATGATATTTCGCAAGAGGCAAATGTAAGACCTAAAGTGCGTCATATAAGGGGGTATCTCTTGACATGGCTTAGTGAAAAGGTTACACCGCTCCTGGAACCCGAGTCATGGAGATTTGGGGCCCATGAAAGCCTATCCGGGAGAGATACCTTGGATTTCCAACTATATATATAAGGTTATAACCTGGTTGGACGCCCGAGGGTCTCTTCCAAGGAGTCAGTGTATGCTCAAGGCACCAGGGTACACGGTTGAGCCAAGAGTGCACAGGGCATTTGAAGTGTCTCGGCCATTCTTGGCAAGTCTTGGCATATGTTGCACTCGGCCCGAAGAAAACTCCACTTAGGGTGCAGTATCGTAACCATAAACCCTATAGGTATAAGGGATAAGAGGCTGCGAAAACAACTGGTTGTTGTTAAGACCGGATGGGAGGAGCTAGTCTTGTATGGCCGATGTACGCCTCCTTGAAGGGGCAACCAGGGAGATGATAAGGGCGGCACCCTCCATTAGGGAGCTGATAAGTGTCACAAGACGGCAATGTCATGGGGCTTTATATTCGCAAGAACATTTAGGCCTGTCATAATGTCGCAAATAAAATATCCTGCAGAGGTAAAAATACTAAAGAAATGATAATACAAGATCAATGGGTCATTACATGAAAGTGTAAAGACGTCCTGCGATCTTGTCGCAAGACGTCAATGTCATGGGATTTTATGTTCGCAAGAATGTTTAGACCTGTCATATTGATGCAAAATGAGGGGTGGCAAAATAAGACCTTTAACTAGGAAGGCAAAATAAGACCACACAAAAACAATGATAAGGCAAGGTCAATGGGTCAATACATGAAAATGTAAAGACGTCCTGCGATTTTGTCGCAACAGTGAATTTTAACATAAATAAAGACAATGGAATAGCAATTATTAAATACCAAAAATTATAATTGTTGAAAGAAAGAAGAGTAACGCAAACGAGTACATACATCCAAAAAGATGACTGAAGTACATAAAGGAGCAAAAGTACGAGAACAAAGATTACAAGAGAAAATCATTTCTCAAATAGTAGCTTTTTCATTAGAAGGGGATGTTGGGTTTTCTTGACAACTTTATCTATGTTTTCGCTAGCTAATATATTTCCAAAGAGATTCTTCTTCATTGACAGTTTCATTCGCGACATCATCATTGAGTTTCTTGGGAGAGGCAGTTTCTTCATCCTCGAGTTCTTCGCCGGTATTATAATCAAAATCGCTATCGGGGAGAATTAGGAACTTCATCATCACTTACTTCCAGAGGTTCAATAGACACATGATCAAGAGATTTAGATAGTAAAACATTATTCACAAGAACTTCGCTCTAAGATGAAATTGACGAAGAAGTGCTTTCATTGATTTTTACTCTCTATATCTTTACGATCGCGCATATAGTCGAATTTTCTTTCGCCCTATCGCGAGAACGTGCAAGAGAAGCAGTGCGTGTTCCATTCTCCTTGCGGATTTTTGAGTAATCGATTTCAAAGCAGTAATGGAGGAGTGAAGTTTTTTCTCAGACTTTGCAAAACAAAAATAAAAGAATTACACAAACAAAAAATATGAAGGCTTGGTAAAGAAAGAATAGATGAGGCAGTCAAATTCTATGACTACCTTCATTCTGCAAGGTAAGATGTTGGATTAGAGCCGAACAACTACTCTCCAAATGATCCATGGCATTGTCAAAATTATCTCCAATTAAACCTTTCAGACGCGATCGCCAGCTTTTTTCGTTGGAAATAAGTAAAGCATTTTCTTTTGTAAGGGAAGAGTTGGAGTTTTCTAGTTTGGAACATTTCTCCTTGAATTGGTTTGCTTTTACACTTAAGGTTATTCTACCTGAATCGGTTTATCCTTCTCAAGTGAACTTCTTCAAGTTGATTTCTCGGCGAGCAAAGAGATTGTTCTTGCTCTTTACATAATTTTTGACAAACATCATCTTTGTTACGAGTAAATCGCCACCTTATTTAATAGAGTTCGCTTCTCTTGAGAAAGAGTTCCATTCTCATCTGATAAAGTTTCCAACTCCAAATTAGCTTTAGTCAAAGAATAAGAGAGGCGAGATAAGTCATTACTTAATGAGTCTTGTTTCGAGCTAAATCAAGCATTTTCTTTAGAAAGATTATCTATTTGATCAACAGAATATGTATGAAGATTATCTAATTGGTTATATTGCTCCATCCAAGCATCTCTATCAACTCGAACTTCTTTGAGTAGTTTCCAACTGATATATCTCCATTTTTTCGCTTCTGGTTTAAAGCTTGAAGGGCGAACAAGGGCTTGAATATTAAAAAAAAAAAAAAAAAAAAAAAAAAAAAAATGGACAGCACAGAGGCAAGAGTATACCTTTCAGTTCTTCATTCTTCTTGCGAAGATTATCGCGATCCAGTGAAACATTTTGAAGTTTTTGATTCTCAAGATGGAGAGTATTATATTTTGAAGTCATAGCTTGGAGATCATTCTTCAAAGTGTAAATTTCTTGGTCCAAGGATGTTTGCGAAACTCTATCAGGTCCAACGTGTTTTCTCAAAACCTCGCAAATATCAGATTTGACAGGATCGACAGAATTCTTCTTAGCATCGTTCACAATATCTGATAGGACTTTGAAGGCCACATTTATTCCTTCTAAATTTTCTTTAGTAAGTGGAATTTGCTCAGAAAAGGAAGTAATAGTGATAGAAGAAGGGAGAGATGAATCATCTTTTGTTAAAGGAATATCACGACAAGAAGAAATCTCTTGAAGATTAATGACTGGAGGAATGGTAGAGGCATTAACAATGGAGGAAGATATAGGCTCATTCGTAATGGGACTGTTGTGAGGGAGTTGATCTATGAGAAATTCAGGCATAGAAATGTTATCTTTGGAAGAAACAGTAGGGATCTCTTGCGAAGATGTCGCGGAAGGAGTTGTAAGTTTGAATGTAGGAAAAGTGACAGAAGGCGCAACGGGTTTAGAATGGCGAGGCTTCTTGGGGGACTTATCAGCATTTTGGTCATCCTGCGAATCACAAGCTAAATAAGAAACAGAGGCAACAATATTGTTATTAAGAGAATAAATGTTTCTTAAATACCTTGTTACTCGCAGGCTTTCTTTTAGAAGCAGTGGGTTTCGATTGCGAGCCTAGGGAGACATTGGGATTCACAATGGTGAACTTGGTGCTAGATTTGTTCTTTCTAAAACAAAAATGGCGGAAGAATCGTTAAAAAAAAAAGAACAGTATCAAGATAAAACAACTTCAATAAGAGAGATCAATCATAAAATGATCAAATTCAGCAAAATTAACAAACCTTGATGCCATAGAAACAATAGCAGAAAAATAATAGCAGGAAAACGATGAAGAAGACGATGAAGAAAATCACAGAGAAAAATTGCAGACGATGAAGAAGACGAAGTAAAAGAAAAGAAATGCTTTCTCAAGGAATCCCCCTTTAAATAGACGAGAAAAGAGTAACCGGATAACATTAAATGTGCCGGTAAAAGGGAAATTTTAGATACGTGTAAACAATCATTCCTGAATTTACGAAATCTTGTTGGCAGAAAATTGATGAAAAATCAACGATTGCGATATCTCAAAATATTGGTTCTCATGACATTCTCTCCTTCGCAGAGAATACATGAGAAGAGGCAAGATGTAGGATCAGAATATCGCGACATCAATACTTCGCGAGATTAATAAATGACGACATTGCGAGGGAGTCGCAGGAAAGTAAAATAAATGACGCAATGAATGACGACAGCCAGAACACACGAGAAAGATATGAAGATTGTTGAAATTTAGGAGTGTCGCGAGAATTGATACTTGTACACTTGCGATATTTCGCGAGTTATTCCCGAAAATAAAGGACTGACTTAGTTGTCATCCTTTGTGTACTACCCTATATAAAGGGTTGAGTCGATCTGTTGTGGGAGGGTTCTTTTTGAATTGTTAAGCAAGTCTTAGGGAGAGAAAATTCGAAGAGTGATTGTAATTCCATTATTCATTTTTATTTCATATTGTAAAGATTCAAGTATTCAATTAAGAGAAATCATGATCATTCATCTTAAAATGACTTAATTGTGTAAATTCTAGTGAGGGGTGTAGTGTAGGATTTCCTGCAACTACAGAATAACTTAGTTATGGACGAAAGCAATGCAACGTGTGAACCTTCTTTCCTAGATAAAATCGGGGAAGTCATGTGAGTCGACTCGAGAAAATGTTGTTAGAGGCCCGGAAAAACTGCTCAAGATAGTCTTAATTTCCAATATAGTGTTTCCAATAGTACCGTTGAAAATGAGTATAGTTATTTGCATAATCATGATGACGGGGATAAAATTGGTAACACTAGTTGTTTAGATGAGGTTCAACCATTTTCATGCTATTATAATGATGATTATGATGAGGATAGTGTTGATGAAGAATTTGAAATAAGTAGGCATAGTGATTAGGAATTTGTTACTCCAATTGAGCTTAATAATGATAATGTTTCTAGTTCAAATTCAAATAATTTTAATAATTATTCACCTATTCAAAAGGACGAGTATTTGACTAGAGATACCACCGTTTTAGACGATGTAGTATTTCCTTTTGATTACGAAGCCAATAATGGTTTAGAGGAACGAGTTTATTCTGAGAATATTCTTTTCGAGTCTAGCGATTTAGAAACATTAGTCTTAGACAAAGAAAATGAACTCGTAAGAATGAGTGAGGATGAAACGACTTAGAAGAATCAATTGACCATTTTCGGGAATCGAGATGACCTTGAAATTAGGAAGTTGTGACTAGTCTTCCTAGAGACACCGAAAACTCTAAGTTTGGGGGTGATTATCATTCTCCGTGTGCTTTAACTCTTAGAAAGGTCCCTCACTTGGGACTTGACATATGTGCCTCAACCATTTTAAAAGATTATCTTCATACACGTTTTCCTGAACCTAGTGATGTCCATAAGGAAGTTCAGTTATTAGAAACCCATCCTCTGGTTGATGTGGTTTATCCAGGCTATGATACCCAGATTGACTTTGTTTTCCCACCAAATATTTTTCTTCCAAATGTGGAAACGTATAAGTTTCAGATGTGTCAATTATTCAGTTTTGAGACTGAGCCTAAGTACTTTAGAAAATTAGTACCGACACATTTTCTTATGATTGACCGCCAGTTTCATCGTGGTCAATTGTTTAAGTCAAAACTGATTGACTTTAAGGATCCGCAATTATTCGGAGTTATTATTATGTGCTTCTAAGTTCTTATTTGAGTTTTTACGAGACTTTACAACCTGAACCGGATCTTAGCTTTAGGGAATTCCAGCACACGAAAATATTTTATCTCGACCTAGTTATAGAGCCTGAACCTGAACCACAACTAGATGTAGTTGTCTTAAACAGGAAACTAGACAAGGGTTTGCTTTATTTGTTAATTTTCTTGGCAGGTTGGAGATTCCTTTTATTTGTGACAACTCTATTTGGTTTTGATGACCTGAGAAATTAGGCTATTACTTTATGATTTTATGAGGTGATTAATCCTTTCTTAGTCTGGCTGAAGACATTAAACTTAGCACTTCTTGGGAGGTAACCCAACGTTCATGCGACACGGTAATATCTTTCCTTATCTCTTTTACTTCAAATGGTAATATTTTCTCCTTGTTCATGCTTTTAATTTTATCTTTAGAACATTGAGGACAATGTTAGATTTAAGTTTGGGGGTATGGGAGAAACATTTTAGTTGCATTGTTAAACTCCAGAGCTTAGAAATTTATGCTTATTAAGGATGTCACTAACCAATCTAAGTGGATGGAAGCATTTTGTTTATAGGAGTTGAGGAACCAATCTGACTAGATGGAAACGTCTAAAGAGTCTATTCATAAAAACACAGAGCTCAGGTGTTAGAAATAACATGATAGTTTCACCATATCTCGTTGAGTCCTTTTCACTTCTGTTTTCATTTTGTTTTTAAACTATGTTTCTCTAAGTGATTAGGTGGGGCTCACGAATCAAGTTGTTACCAATGCTATGGTGAATTAGAGTGATTGAGATACAAAAAAAAAAAGAGTGAGACCGAGACCATCGAGACCAACCGGAATAAATTCAATAAAGTCAGCCACCGGTACCCTTGTATATGCCGGTTGTGTTGACCTAGAGTTAGGATTATCGACCACGGTACCCTTGTATATGCCAAAGTGTGTTGATATTAGTCTAGACCAATATCTCAGTCCATTAGGATAGGTTCGTTTTGGCAGTGGCCTTCAGACAGATATGAGAAACACCATTCACTTAGTAAACATCAAAACCATCTATGTTTTTCTCTATATCCATCTTCTTGATCTATCCATGTGATTAGTTTTGACTCCAGGGTATTGATGTCCATAGTGCGACTATCTGAGTAGAGCTATGTGACTTATATATGAATTTTAGTATGCTTGAGTGCAAACTCGTGTACAACAATTGGAATTTCGCATCAGGGTACTTCCTCCTATAATCAATGAGTATGCCAACCAAGGATAATCTTTAGTGCCTTCCAAGGTTCTGCGTAGATAGTTAGGGTCTGGAGTATAAAGGTTTTGTGGGTATATCTCTTGTAAACCCTCCCGAGACTATAAAGGCTTATTGCATCGCTAAATGCAATCGACGATGCCTGCGACAGTGAGTTAGGATTTTATTTTCTAGATTTGATTTGCTCGAGGACTAGCAAATAATAAGTTTGGGGGTATTTGATAGACGCATTTATGTGTCTATTTTGATCTCAATTATTTGTATTGTTAGTGCTCTATTTTATACTTATTTGATTATTTTATGTATTTGTAGGTGTTTTTGGAGAAATAAGCTTTTGCGGAAAAATTGGCTCGAAAAGTGGTATTTGCTCACCCTATGAGTTTTGCTATTTACACCCCTCAATTGGATAAGGGGCACTTACCTGCTATTTACACCCCGGGAATGACAAGGGGCATTCATCTTCTATAATTCAAATTTTTCTTTTTGGCGGGAAAAGTATTTGCAGCGAGAACATAATTTTAGAGACATTTTGGCGAGATTCAATCACCGGAATCTATTTGTAAAAAGACACCTTGGGCTAAACATGATTGATATGCTTGATGGATTTGATCCGGTTGGGATATTTAAAAGCAGGAGAAGAGAACAAAGAGTTTGGAGGTTACGGGTCTCTTCTAATTAAAAGAGAGACTTTCAGTCGGACTCAATCACTGTTTTGGTTTGGGATTAACTTGGAAAGACTAAACAGGATGAATACGTGTTTAAATACATCGGAGGTAGAGCTTCAGGCCGATAGAAAATGGAGATATGTCATTTTCATCTACAACATGGGAGAAAAATTCAGCACCTGCGTGATTTTCTGTCAAAGGTTTGGAAGAGATTTAACCGTAGATAATCATGGGATTTAGTTGGTTCAGGCCTGTTTTGTTGAAACATGATTGTTTAGATGATTTTAATCGATAAAAAAAGGAGGTAATCGATAAAACAGGGAAGTTTACTATCTCGAGAAGTTCACTGTTATATTTGGGTAGGCTTTCCAATAGCGGAGGATTGTTTCTCTCGATACCTGAGAAGTTTACATAATTCAGAAAACGCGTGAAGGAGAAAAAAAAAGGCCAAACTTGGGAGAGAAGAAAGAGGAGATTTATTCGTGATTTCTTACCCCTGTTGGCTATATATAGGCAGAGGAGAGTTCCAACAAAGGTTATCGAAGTACTGGGGGTCGATACGGAGGTTAGGTGGAGCTCAGGTAGAAGAACCAACAGTTGCAGAGATGAGTTCTACACCAGCAGAACGAGGTAGAAGAAGACATGAACCGTCACCTTTGCTTTTGAGTTTGTAACACATATCCAACGATTATTTCTGTTATATCATATCTGCAACAGTGGTTTCTGTAACAATGGGTATTGTAACACCTATATCAGTAACAAAATCGCTGTGTTATACAATTTCTTCAATAGAAACACCTTTTGAGCCATGACTTATTATTTTGAGCGTGTTTTCACCATGAAGAGCTAAACCCCAACACTGGGATGACGGAGGAAGCCATGTTTCGCAATTGATTGGTAACTATCACTACGGGAAAAATATACATCTACAACTGGGGTTTTACAACTCTTTGCTAAATATCGTAGAAAGTCATATGTTTTACAAATTTGTTTTGAAGTAAGAGTTGTCGTATATCATCACTACCAACACTTAGGACCAAGGGGTTTCGATAAGAAAAAAAAACGACAACTCTTTAAGAAAAAGAGTTGTGACGACATTTAGCTATAACAACTCTTGTTTTGTAAGTGTAGTGACTTAGCCTATGACAACTCTCACAAGTGTTGTGGAAGAACACAAAAATATGATAATAAAACATATGTTAGAGGGGAGATTCGAACATGAACCCTTTGCATGGAAGTGTAGCTCGTCAACCATCCTTTAAGTTCACAAGTTATGTTTTTTTTTTTATTTTTTAAATAAAAACCTATAACAACACTTATAAGTGTTGTTGAAGTAAAAATATATGATGTTGGAAAAAATGAGGTTGGGGATTCGATCCTGAACCTTGGGCGTGGAAATCTACACAACTAACCATGCTACACTATCACAGTTACGTCAAGTTTATGGTTCTTTGATACACTAACTTTATGACAACCCTTCATAAGTGTTGTAAAACAAAATGTAATGCTCGGTGATCGAGCCGCAAACAGTAGCTGAAGCCTTCTCTCAGTAAACAATCATATACAATCTTCTCACCAAAGATGGTTAAGTTAAAAAATGTAATTTGCCCTTCCAAAACCATATAACTCAAATCAGAATCGCCCTTTCAATGATCCCATCAGATATACCGGAAAAAGTATTAGATTATGCCAAGAGCTGAAGTATCATGTATCTTACACAAGCAAAGACACATAATTAATGAATTGAAACAATGAATAATGCCATTTAGGAATTTGTCAATCATATACTTGCAAAAATTGTCCATTTCTAAGAACGTAATTGCTTATATAAGACCACCAACTTTAGGCAAATCAATACCTGCAATGAACTACATGAATAAGTTTCGGGAATTATGGAAAGTATACTATGAGCTTATAAGTTTTAAGGGAGGGAGCATACATATACGAATATAAGCAGATGTAGAGCAAATATGCAAAGCTGTGTCCAATGCAGATTTTAAGTGGGCCAATATAGCAATCATAACAACTGACATGTCCATTTTTCTCTCCTCCTTTATCCGGGCTTGAGACCGGCAATGAAATGATATATCATTTACATTGGCAGAGTTAAAAATGGTGTTTACTCAGAACAAACATTATAAAGGTAAAAAAGCTAGCATTTTATAAATTAAGCACCCAAATGGAGCTGTTAACTGTCTATTTTGCAAGAACAATACTAGTGTTAGTAAAGGAAATACAACAAGAACGACTATGAAAGTAAAAATTCAATACAGTAAAAACAATACACTATACTGACTTAACTTGTGAACTTTGTTTTTTTCTTCTTTTTGTTCTTCTTCTTTGTCGGAACCGCTATGATATATTCACCATCTTCTCTTAAGTAGCTCTCGCTCTCGTCATCCATTTGGAAAGCAAGAGTTGAAGTATCCTTTGGTTGGCAATTTGTGTCATGCTTTTCATTGTATTCCTCTAATTCATGGAAACCCTAGGTGGTGGTTTCACCATCACATCTGATTAGATGTATTTGACTCTCGAGAATAGAAAACTTGTCGCGCTTGTGTTGCTAAAATGAATGGATCGTTACTGATATTGGTTCTTATGTCGCTTTAAATTGACTAATGTAAAGCCATCCTCTACCTTCACTCCAAAACTGGTGTGAGCCCAATCACATTTGAATATTGGAATTTGAAACATATGATTGTAGTCCAACAATAGAATTTCTTCTAAAACACCGTAGAACCCACTTGTTTCGACCGTCCTGCAACTAAGGTTGTTGATTCAATTGAAACTCCACTGTTTTGTGTGACTCTCTTAACATCCTTCGTAATAAACCTAGACCCATTGATTAGCAAGCCTTTATATGATACGCAGTTTTCTAACGGCCCATATGACAACCATTCTACCGTGTTTGATACTCGACATGCCTTGTTCAATTTGCATCTTAACCTACAAATGTATAATCTCGGGACATAAGAATATAACTAAATTTTCTCTCTAAGCATGAGAAGTTAGATTTATAATGATGCTATGCCTAACATGGATTGTTCCAAGTATTTAATCAAACAGAATCACACGTATTTGCGTTTTTCGTAGCGACAAAATGTCCAAGTGTTTAAACTATACTAAGCCGCATAATCCGACTAAGAGTGGACTAAACATACCTTTTGTTGAAACCAATCCGCAAATGTGTCGGATCGTATGGAGTTGAGTTGGTCTTCACCGGTAATTGCCCTCCCAACACCAGACTTTAACTCGTCCATATGCATTCTAAGATAAAAGTAAAATTAAAAAATGAAGTATTAACCGAGACCATTTTTAATGAACATGAATGTCATACTTACGTCATATATGGGTCAATTTGGTGTGTTAAAAAGCACATATCCGTGAGCTATCTTTAACTTCTCACTATCCATACGCACTTGGACACCTTTAGAAAGAGGACGTCTGCCTAGGTGTGGAACCATTTTGAATGTTTTCGTCACGCCTTTGCTTTACCGATCCTGTTTCAGTTGCTTGGGCCTTACGAATATCAAAATACCTAACACACTCCATTCCAAGATAACACTCGGCTATACAAGCTTGAGGTTGTGCATAATTCTTTACATATTCTTTGAATATCTTCATATACCTAGGATAGTCGCGTATGCAACGCTTACCAATGAATTAAATATCGGTATCCCTAAGCTACAAAGGGCATAACTTTCTACATGAAACAAAAAAAACGAGAACTAATATAAATTAAATTGGCATACCTTTCAAATGGATACATCCAACGATATTGTACAGTCCACATAATCGTACTTCTCGAGCTAGGTGAATTGTCAAGTGCACCATTACATCAAAAAATGACGGAGGGAAGTACCTCTCCAACATACACAAAGTCTCGGCAACTTCGCTTCAAGTTCTACTAATCTCTACGGAGATCTACGCCCTTTGGCATATTTCGTGAAAATAAGAACATAACTTTGAAAATCGCCTCCCTTGGCCCTACGTTGTGTAAAAGTCCTTGCAAAGCAACGGGTAATATTTGTTGCATAAGAACATGGTAATCATGAGCCTTAAGAACACCTAAGCAACCAT
This sequence comes from Papaver armeniacum, assembly GCA_023531295.1. NCBI lineage: Eukaryota > Viridiplantae > Streptophyta > Magnoliopsida > Ranunculales > Papaveraceae > Papaver > Papaver armeniacum. Next base: position 146,014 of record JAJJWW010017401.1, read on the forward strand.
CTTTGGAGAAATGCTTTCTAAGATCAGAACTATACCCATATGGAACCTTCAAATTTCTCATCCTATTATAAAATATAGCCTTTTCCTTGTCATTTAAGCAAGTATGGTGCTGGTGGAAGGATCGTTTTGCCATTTATCTCTGTTGGATGCAACGGGTCTTATTCCCATACTCTTCGAGATCATTCGGGATTTTAGACCGTCTTTTGTTTTGGAATTTATATTCAATACAAATACCAATGATACTCGCAAACATTTTTTTCTCGTATGCATAACATCAATATTGTGCCGTAGTAATAAATCCTAGGAAGATGGAAAAAATCCTAACATTAGTAACTCTATAAAGAAATAAAAATCTACAAAGGAGAAAACAAAGAAAGTTGCAGACAAGATGTGCCACCATACTTGGTCAGGTAAGAGCTACATTCCTTATGCTACTTCATTCTTAGAAATATACATTTCAAAATCAACAAGTTAAGACATGAAGAAAACAAAAATGATAACATCCACTCAATAAAACCAAAGATGCGATTTCTAACGTCTAGAGTGTCAACCAATAAAAGAGCAAATTAACCGTAGTCTACATCTCAATATGTACGGATACCTCTTACGCAAGCCTAATAATATAGACATAGAAGAACAAGTTTCGGTGGACATATCAATTTGTTTGAGCACCAACAACAAGTTAATATGCTACCAAGAACAAGTTTAGGTTTTTTGAGTTGTAGTAAGGTCTGAGCTCGACTTATTAAGCAATCTAAATGATTTCAGGTGAACACTTGTGAACTTAAAAAGTTGAGAACATAAACAAGTAATTTTGAAGTTAAGCAAACTATTACCAAGTAAATTTGAATTTATAGAACCGACCTTCCGGTAAGCTAAGTCGAAGAATATCGACCGTTTGTTAAACACCCGAAGCTCGGTTCATCATCAAGTGCACCTGAAGTAGCCGCATCAAGAATAACATCCCTTTTCCGCTTCCCACACTTAGAATTACCCACATTAGCAGTCTGTTGCCACACTACTCGCCCCTTACTCTTTTTCTTCTTCTTCTTTTCCTCTTTCTTTTTCCTTATCTCCTCCTCGTTCTTCTCCGCTTTCCCAAAGTCATTCACAATACTACTCTGACATTCAAGCGCCGCAGCACCAGACATAACAGGTGGCTTTTCCTTTTTCTCAACCTCTCCATTAAACCAGTCTTTTTCTGCCGAAGAGGATGATTATGACGAAGAAATCTCCTATGATTCAAGTAAACGTTTTACGACTAAATGGCAACCAGTTTGAAAGTGTATTTTCACCGCAAAGTGGGCAAGTCGCCTTCCTTTATACGTACATCCGGATAGATTACCATATGCAGGAAAATCGTTTATTGTCCACATTAATAATGCCTTCAAGTTAAAATTTGTTTTAGTAAACGAATCATATACCCGCACGTTCTTCTCCCACAACGCAATTAGATCATCAATCAAGGGTGCAAGTATACATCGATGTCCTTACCCGGTTGTTTTTTTTCCCGGGAATCAACATGCCGAGAATTATGTTTTCGCCTTGCATACACGACCGAGGGGCAAATTATAAACCACGATCATCACTGGCCAACAACTGTGGCTTGGGGAAAGATCACCAAATGGATTAAATCCATCACAAAGAAGCCCAAGACGCAAATTACGCGAATCAAGCAAACCTGAAACTTTCTATCTATGTGCTTCCAAGCCAAAGAATCTACTTGGATGACGCATCTTCCTATCTTTACTCTTGTTTGTCGCGTGCCATATCAACAACAAACCATCTCTGGCGATTGATACAATCTCCTCAATCTCGGCACAATGGGGAAGTATCTAAGGACCTTCATAGGTATCTTCTTTTTGGGCTTGTCTATCATGTCAAGATCGTCCATGTTATATGTGTCTTCCTTCCACCTAGAATAATGACATTTAGGACATTCTTCGCATCTTTCAAGTCTTTTCTAAACAAACAACAATCATTCACACAAGCATGTATTTTCTCGTAAGTCAAATGATAAGATTTGTTTGACTTCTTCACTTCATATGTTGAGCAAGGAAGACAATGACTGCGGCAACAAGGAACCAATTGTCTTGAGAAGTTCGTCGAAGATTTCCTAGATAAACCATTTACTTGTCTTATGCCTATACAATTCAACATGATTATGGACAACTTTGTGTGTGTGTTACAATTAGGATATAACGGTGTGTCCCCCTCTTCCACCTCGTTTTCCAACCCCTCATCTTGCATAGTTTCATGTCCCTGATCGATATGTGCATCAGCTTCAACATCAGCATCTACATACATCTGCGATGAACCCCCCGTTTCTCCCTCTTGGTGTACGTCATTAGAAGTGACATTCATCTCCCCGTGAAAAACCCAGTCAGTGTATGTAGGATCCATACCTCGTTTCAGCAAGTGAAGATACACTTTGTTTGGAGGAAGTGGCACAGCAAGGTTTTTACAATCAACACAAGGACAACTGAACTCGGAAGGATTTCCAAGTTTCTGACCAACAATATCTATGAAATTCTGCAAGGCCTCCTGATATGGAAGATCATCCCTACATGAAAGAACGACGAAATAATTAAGCACGGTAATAACATAATACAAGAGGGAAAACCAATGTAAAGAATGTAATAATTTCTGAGTGAACGACATATTAACCTTGGCCAATGAACCCAATCTTTATTCATCATTTATAATGACTTGAATCGCAAACTGCTTCGGTTCTTCCAGGTTAAAGATTAATGGCGGTGCGCAATCAAAATATGATAACCAAGATAAGTAATAACATTGGATTAACAATCATAAGCTATAAGTTTAAAATTTTCCTTTTTTTTTTTAACTTACAAACTTGGAGTTACACATTGTACGATATTTACATATACAAAATAGGGGATTGAGAATACATATTCCGGATATGCATATTTAGCTAGTATAGCAGACCATCTTGTTTAGTTTTTTATGTACATATATACATTCTCGTGATCAAAACCACGGAGAAGATATTTACGATCCTAAATAATGCTTGGTTACTCCATAAGACCTTATTTATAGCAGAATTCTACCGACCAATTACGCGATGTCATTTAACTTTAACTCCTTGCACCAATTAGGAGCTTCAAAGAACTCTATGGCATCTGCATATATATTCGGTGTTCAAGACTAGGATGGTGAAGGATCCGGCAAGATAGTAGGCACGCACTGTAGAATCAATATTAGTATTCCCACTCCAACAATCCCCGAGATGCAAAGAATTTTCAAACATGAAGTGCGAACAACATGGCGAGTTAAGAACAACATTGCGCCTATAAGCACATGCTCGATCTTGTAAAAATTGAGCCTTGTAGGCTAATTTTTCACCAAAATATAAATAGTTAGATGCATTACAAGTCATGTACTAGTGCGAGATGAATGCCAAAAGTACACGAAACGAATATGGGAAAAAATGCCGCAGAAACACATCAAACCAGCCAGCAATGTCGAGGCTCCACAGGATTCTTTAGAAGTCAGAATGAAGAGCTTGGCCCCAATTTAAAAACTAGAAAGAACCACCTTTCATACATTTGAAAAATATGGATTCTGAGTTTAAATGGTTGGTCAAAAGTGCACGCAAAATAGGTCGCAGAACTGTGAACCTACAGTTTTCCGAGAGTTAGTGGTGCTGGTACAAGTATGCCTTGGCAGTTGCTCAAAAAATACCACATTTCTCTATGATGAGTTCCCAAGGAAATTTTCAAATGTTTACTACAGTTCTTAAGAAGATGCTGATAACCTATTACAGGCTTAATGCCCAAAAAGTGATCAAATATTAAAATTGGGGTAATTAAACTCAATCGCTTTTATTACCCATATAGCTACAGAAAAGGGAGGTCAGAAATACATTGAAAAATGAGTTAACTGAGCTGTATTAAGGATACAAAGGTGACGAACAAAAACAACAAGTAACGTTCTTAGAATCGAGTATGCAAGTCTAAGAGAACTAAATCGAGCACCATTCAAGATCAGCACTTAACGTTCAATTTACTGAAAAAAATGTTGAGAGATAAAACAAGGTTTAGGTGCTCGGTAGTTTTAAAAAAAAAAAGAAGAAAACTCTCGACATTGAGAGGCAGTAGGACCTCTTTTGTTACGTAACCATTCCAAAGCGATCATAGATTTAGAAGTTGCGAAATGCGAACCTATAGTTTGAGAGAGTTATTGGTCTTTGGTACAAGTATGCCTTAGCACCACTAACTCTCGATCATGAACTTAATCATTCGAAATGCAAGGAAATTGACCCAATTTCCAAGCTAACAATTGACATGAAGGCGTTCTAAAGATTCAACACTAGAGCAACATGCCAACTACAAACAACATATGTTAATAGCTTCAACACAGTTGAGCGGCCAACTAGAGAACAACCTCAACTATACGGCACATGGTTTGCAAACAAAAGGCAAAATGCGAACTAAATACAAATTCATATTCCAAACCAAACATATGATAAGTAGGAATGCGATTCTGGCTTACAAAGACTAAACGCAATCGAAATAGCTACACGATATTTGAAAGAGGAAAGTCTGATTTGTCACCCGCAATAACAAAACTGGACCCTTCAGTAACCTTTTCAAAACCCCTGAGTAAATAAAACACAAAATTAGGTAAGGCATTGGGGTCTCATTCAAATTTTAAGTGATTTGAAACTTGAAATCAATTAGTCCTGGTCGACCACATGTCCAAATTTAAGTGATTTGCGATCCAAAAGTAAAAGATATCTAGAGTTTCTTATTCAATCTTTTAGTTGGCTAAAACACAAGTAAAAGTGTGTATTTCCAAACTGGGTATCCATATCAGACATATCATAGTTTACGCCATTGATTTTCTCAAATTACAAATTACGCTAAATTAATCCTAATTAAACCAAAGGTTCGAGAAAGTTGAATCCAAAAAAAACCTATTGAAGTGTATTGTATGAGACAGGGGAGGCATGTACTCATTCAATAGAAACCAATGCTTGATCTTAGAATGCAAAAAAAAAAAAATATATAGGTTCAAAAAAAAAAAAAAAAAAAAGACCCTAAAATCAGATTTTGGTTACAGATCGATGTACCTAACGAGACCTTTAAGATATCGGTGGAGGTGGTAAGTCTTCAACTATGTGGTGATGATGGAGTTGGTGACGATGAAGCCGAGATCGATCTACCTAGTTGAAGACGATGGTAAATAACGGAGCTAGCGGTTGGAGTTGGAGATGATGGAGTTGCCAGTGGTTTGGGTGATCAAGTTGTGCTAGTGATGCAGTTGGAGACGATGAAGTTTCCAGTGGTTGGAGGGGGAGATGAAGCTGCTCCTCTGTTGAAGACGATGTAGGGGGAGAAAAAAAAAGATAAAGAAATTAAGGGAAAAAAAGGAATGGATATCGAGGGGAAAAGAAAAGAAAAAAAAAAGGAATGAACGGTTGTAGATGAAAAAGATTATTAGAAATTATTAAAGAATAAATGAATGGATGGTCATGATGCTATCATGGTTATATTAAAAATTGGATTATTATAAGGAACGAGAAATTAACATGTAACACTTTTTTTTTTTTTTTTTTTTTTTTTTTTTTTTTTTTTTTTTTTAATGTAACACTTTGTTGATAAATTTATTAAATAAAATAGATGTAACAATTAGTAAAAAAGTAAAAAAAAATAATTATTTTTAAAGCCAATAAAATCAAATAAAATTATTTTCAAAAAAAAAAAAAAAAAAAATTAATGGACGATTTGTAGATGGAAATGGATGGTTATGATGAAATTTTTCTACAACTCTTAAGAAACATCGTCGTAGGATACGATAAAATTTTCTCCCTTTGCGAAAATTTTCTCAATTACTAAAAAAAAATTCACCTCTAAAAAATTATTTTGGAGTTTTTTAAAAAAAAAAAAAAAAAAAAAAAAAAAAAACATTTTGGTGTCTCGGTTAGTTGCAAAAAACTATTTTGGGTTGAATGCAAACCGAATTAAATATAAATAAAAAAAATCTCAAATAAAAATGATTAGAATTTAATGCAACCGTAGTTCAAAACAGATTTTAATACAATTAAAAAAAAATCAAAAAAAAATCCTAAAATTAGATATGGGTTACATATCGAATCGCATAACATACCTTTGGGAAATTGGTGGAGGTAATCTTCAACTTTGTGTGGTGATGAGGAAGTTGGTGAAGAAATCACCAAATATGATAGATTTTGTCATAATGCCCAAATACGATAGATTTCGTCTCCGATTCATCCTAACGAGACTCAGGTCTAACTCAATGATAATTGAAGGAAGAATGTCCAAACATTTGAAGTTCGAATCGACAGAGCTTCATATTTTTGATTTAGATTATGTATTATGTTGAGTTTGAAGTCTGAACTCCTCCCGGAGCTTCTCGGTTCATAGTTTGTATGCCATTATGTCCAAACATTTGAAGTTCGAATCGACACCGAGCTTCATATTTATTGATTTAGATTATGAATTATGTTGAGTTTGAAGTCCGAACTCCTCCGGAGTTTCTCGGTTCATAGTTTGTATGCCATTATATCACATTTGAAGTTCGAATCGACACCGAGCTTCATATTTATTGATTTAGATTATGTATTATGTTGAGTTTGAAGTCTGAACTCCTCCAGGAGCTTCTCGATTCATAGTTTGTATCTTCGTTATATCACATTTGAAGTTCGAATCGACAGAGCTTCATATTTTTGATTTAGATTATGTATTATGTTGAGTTTGAAGTCCGAACTCCTCCGGAGCTTCTCGGTTCATAGTTTGTATGCCATTATGTCCAAACATTTGAAGTTCGAATCGACACCGAGCTTCATATTTATTGATTTAGATTATGTATTATGATGAGTTTGAAGTCCGAACTCCTCCAGGAGCTTCTCGGTTCATAGTTTGTATGCCATTATATCACATTTGAAGTTCGAATCGACAGAGCTTCATATTTATTGATTTAGATTATGAATTATGTTGAGTTTGAAGTCCGAACTCCTCCGGAGCTTCTCGATTCATAGTTTGTATGCCATTATATCACATTTGAAGTTCGAATCGACATCGAGCTTCATATTTATTGATTTAGATTATGTATTATGATGAGTTTGAAGTCCGAACTCCTCCAGGAGCTTCTCGGTTCATAGTTTGTATGCCATTATATCACATTTGAAGTTGGAATCGACACCGAGCTTCATATTTATTGATTTAGATTATGAATTATGTTGAGTTTGAAGTCTGAACTCCTCCCGGAGCTTCTCGATTCATAGTTTGTATGCCATTATATCACATTTGAAGTTCGAATCGACACCGAGCTTCATATTTATTGATTTAGATTATGTATTATGTTGAGTTTGAAGTCTGAACTCCTCCCGGAGCTTCTCGATTCATAGTTTGTATGCTGTTATATCACATTTGAAGTTCGAATCGACACCGAGCTTCATATTTATTGATTTAGATTATGAATTATGTTGAGTTTGAAGTCTGAACTCCTCCCGAGCTTCTCGGTTCATAGTTTGTATGCCATTATATCACATTTGAAGTTCGAATCGACACCGAGCTTCATATTTATTGATTTAGATTATGTATTATGATGAGTTTGAAGTCTGAACTCCTCCCGGAGCTTCTCGATTCATAGTTTGTATGCCATTATATCACATTTGAAGTTCGAATCGACACCGAGCTTCATATTTATTGATTTAGATTATGAAGTATGTTGAGTTTGAAGTCCGAACTCCTCCCGAGCTTCTCGATTCATAGTTTGTATGCCATTATATCACATTTGAAGTTCGAATCGACACGAGCTTCATATTTATTGATTTAGATTATGTATTATGATGAGTTTGAAGTCTGAACTCCTCCCGGAGCTTCTCGGTTCATAGTTTGTATGCCATTATATCACATTTGAAGTTCGAATCGACACCGAGCTTCATATTTATTGATTTAGATTATGTATTATGATGAGTTTGAAGTCTGAACTCCTCCGAGCTTCTCGGTTCATAGTTTGTATGCCATTATAGCACATTTGAAGTTCGAATCGACACCGAGCTTCATATTTATTGATTTAGATTATGAATTATGTTGAGTTTGAAGTCTGAACTCCTCCCGGAGCTTCTCGGTTCATAGTTTGTATGCCATTATATCACATTTGAAGTTCGAATCGACACCGAGCTTCATATTTATTGATTTAGATTATGTATTATGATGAGTTTGAAGTCTGAACTCCTCCCGGAGCTTCTCGGTTCATAGTTTGTATGCCATTATATCACATTTGAAGTTCGAATCGACACCGAGCTTCATATTTATTGATTTAGATTATGTATTATGATGAGTTTGAAGTCTGAACTCCTCCCGGAGCTTCTCGGTTCATAGTTTGTATGCCATTATAGCACATTTGAAGTTCGAATCGACACTGAGCTTCATATTTATTGATTTAGATTATGTATTATATCATAGTTTGATTGAAGTCCGAACCCCTCCCGCAACTTCTCGGTTCATAGTTTGTATGTCGTTATACCACATTTGAAGTTCAAATATTACCAATAAATGGTGTGATTCATCGTTCTTACGAATTCTCAGATTTATAGTGATCCTCTCGGGCCAGTTTCGATCTCGGAACGTTTCTTTCTCAAACTTGACGAATTCGTGTTCGTTTGAGGTTTCTGAGAATTCTTAAAGTGTGTTTCTTTGTCAATCCGTATGCATTTCCTTAGACCAATCAATGAATTTGTTTATGGTTGTTTTTTTGGGAATTTTCTCTAATCTAACGTACCAAAATGAGGGGTGCAAAAATAACTAATATCTAACGGTGGGAAGCCTTTTGGTTTGTGTTTCTTTACCAATCCGTATGCTTTTGTTCTCTCCAATCACAAAATTGTCTCTCTCCCGCCCCAAAAGCCCGCCCAATTTTGGTCACGTGTCAGACTGAGAATTTTCAGACAATATTCTACCGCAACGTGTCTTCTCCGAGTTTATTCCCCCTAAGTTTTATTACCAAATTCTGACGCGCCCAAATTTCTAAAGACATCCAAATTTTCCCCAAAATCACTGAAAGAAATCCCTCTTCAAAAAAAAACGAAAACCCTCTTCACCAAAAAAAAGAAAAAAATAACTCTCTCACCCTGCAACTCAGAAGCAATCTCTCGATCTCTACATCTCTCTAAAGATAACCCATAATCGAGAAAACCCTAACTCTAAGTAGCTTCTCGATCTCTAAATCTCTTATAAGATAACCCATAATCAAAAACCTAACTCGGAAGCAATCTCTCAATCGATTCACGTAAACTCAAAGGATTAATTTCTCGAACTCAACGTGATCTCACCAAAGGGTAAGAATCTCTCATACTATCAAATCTTAAGAGTAATTTTTGTTATAGTTTTTTTGTTTGAGTGATTTATTAATTTTGGGTAGTTTTTTTTTCCTCTCAGAAATTTTAGGTCTTAACATGCGACTTAAGTTTTCTTGTTTCTATGATGAAATTTAAATTGGGTCCTGTTTAATTTTGGGGATTTGTGATTTTAGGTCTTTAATTTTGGTCTTTTTGAAGATTTTGTCTCTGTAGCTCATGTTCTAGTATTTGGTCTTTATGATATGATGATTGTCCCTATAGCTCATGTTCTAGTACATTACATTAATAGTACTCTTTAGATGTTTATGATGAATGAGTTTTGGTATGTTCTGTAGAGATTTTTTTCTTTGTCATGTGTTACACTTGATTTGATTTTAATATGTTCTGTATACTTGAGGTTTGGTATGTTTAATATGTTTGGTTGATGATATATAAGTATTTGAAATGATAATAAGTATGTGTGTCAATAATTATCAACTCAGGTTCTTTCCTTGCTAGAGTGTGTCAACTCAAATTGTGTGTATCAAATGATTTTGATTTATTCACATGCTTTATTTAGTATTTGAAATGATAATAGGATTTGATTGTTAATAGGATTTGATATGTTAGTTTGTCAATATGTTCTGTATAGATGTGATTTTTATGATGATTCTAGGGAATTGATATGCTAGGTCATTATGTTCTCGTATAGCTTCTTTTTTAGGTCAAGATAGCTTCTTTAACATGATAGATAGCTATTGGGTTGATTGGGTCATTTATGCAAATCAACTCATTTGTTAACATGCTTTGATTGATAATAAGTATGCACAAATCAACTCAATTTTTTTTCTTTGGTTGATGATAATTATTTGAAATGATAAGGATGCACAAATCAACTTGAGTGTGTCAGTTATTATCAACTGACTTGTTGTTCAGTTTTTCTTATATTGTTGTAAATACCCATAATGAGTACCGTTTCAAGGTCCAACACTTACATGTCCAACACCATCTTTCTTTAAGTGATATTGGTTAATAACACTTGTGGACAATGTCTTTAAGTGTCATCATTGCTTTTTAAGAGTATATGTTCAAATATTGGCAATTGGGATGTGTTTCTTTGAGTATGGGACGACTACCGATATGCACAAGAGTTCATGCTCGGATATGAAATGATGGTTTTGTGTTAGCTTTTGAGCCATATTGATAATTGAATTCTGCATTTTTGCAAGGCATAACTGCAATAATGAAGACTAGCAAGGAAGCAAAAAAGAAAAAGCGGTCAAGCGGTTGGCAATAAAGGTTAAGACTTGTCATCTCAATTGCAAGTGTAAACAAATTTCCATATAGATTCTCATTTTAACTAAGCTATGGTTGTTGCAGATGAAAAACAAAGCGAACATTGATGAAGCATCTCTGATAAATAACAAGTCCCAAACTGATAATGCCGAACCATCTTCTAATATTATGCAAGTAAGGCGATCACCAAGGACAAAGCAGGTTACAGAACCAACGCCGCAATTTCTCCAACTGAATTGCCAACAACGACTCCAAAGCGTCGTCGACGACATAAAGTGCTAAACCGTCATCACCAGCTGATCGAGAACCATCGCCTTCACCTGTAAGTAGGCGAACTTCACCAAGGTACAAGAAGTTACCAAAACATGATGCTGCAACAACTCTAAAGCGGCGACAACACGAATTGGATACTCTGTCATCACCAGCTACAAAGACACAAGCAACACAGAAGAAAAAGGTGTTAAACCAATCTGAAAGTGCTCCACCTGCAAAGTCAGCAACCACAGAGTCTCATTCTAATCTCTATAAAGGAGATACTGAAAATTCAAGTCGATCAAAAGAAAGTAAATCGGAAATCTGGACACAGTGGCAAAGACAGCCCATGTCCGAATGTTCTCATTGAGGATCCAAATGACTCGCTTGCAGATTTGCAAGAGGAAGAGGAAGAGGAAGAGGAAGAAGAAGACGAAGAACAAGAGGAAGAGGAAAATCCAAATGATGTGGATAAGGATTTGGAGAATGGTAATAGATCTGATAATGAGGAAGGTGAAGAAGGAAAAGAAGTGAAGAAAAGAAAGTATGTTCCACGTGGCCCAACCTGAGGATGCACGCATTGAAGTTAGATTCTCTTGAGCCGAAGAGACCAGTTTCCTTCAACACTAATGAACGTCCGATTGGCGATCCATCCGTTCAACCGGCCAAATGTGCTAGGGTGCTTGTTAGGAAACTTCCGTTAACTTTCGCGTATTGGAGACTTGTCCTGTTCAAGCCAAAGAAAACATATGGAAGATAGTAATGGTACTGTAATTCATAACTCTTTATCTCTTTTCGTTTAGTCAATAATTATTTAATACATAGCGTATTCTAATTCAATTTATTTACTTTTATTTGTAGAACCGATTCATTGTGCCTCGAGTGTTACAAAGATTACTATTTCAAAAAAAATGGGAGCTTATCTTAGAGAAGCAAGGTCAAGAAAAGCTGGTTTGGTGCTCGATGCTTTTGATCGGCTCCAAGGGGAAGAAAGAGGGAAACGGTGGAAAAAGCTAATGCCCAAGACCATGTGATCGGGGAGTGGGAAGAATTTAGAAACATGTAACCTCTCGTTGATTTCGAGTAAGTTTTTCTATTATAACGAATGACTTTATATTTGTATTAAAAACTTTAAAGTCTGTCAAATGATGTCTCTATTTTTCTTTCAGGTCAAAAGACTAATAATGCAAGAAAAGCGTTCAAAACACACCACCCCACATACCATAAGTCGACAAGGTTTCGCGCGATTGGAGGAGGCCTTGGTATGTTCACCACGTGAAACCTATTGAGTTGTTAAAAATATAATTGCTTGGTTGTTTGGTTATTGTGACATTATTTATGCAATTGCAAACATTTAGATGCTTATGTTATTTCGTATAGGTTGATCTCTCGGCCTTTTAACTGGTTGTGGATTGTAAAGTTGTTTATGATGGATCATTTCATAATTCGGATCACGACTTTGTGGTATAGACTAGCATACATAATTTGACATAGCTGTAATATGTGAAATTCCATGAGTCACACAGAGAATTTGGTTGTCTTGTGCTCTCACATGAAGATATTTGTAATATTGTCACTGTTTACTCATGCGTTTATCTCTCATCTATATGAATGTTTGGGAGTTCATATCAATTGGAACCAAGTGCTACAAACACTTACTTACATGCATGCTTATACACAAACCTCTACTAACACTAGGTTCCAAGGAAAAGATGAGTAGTTATCCAGTAGTCTTTGTCATGCTAACCCCAAAAAGGTAAGATGGATGTATAATCTATTCATTTCTTATTTACGTATACACTATATTATTGTTATACATTATCCATCACGAGTTCTGGATCTGATAAGCATCTTATGGATTAGAAAGAGTGTGTGCCTGGAAGTTGTATGTTATGGATAGAGCATGTTTTTTCTGATGTTGCCTTGGTACAGAAACACCTCGAGTCAGTAATTAAATCTCATTCTAGATCGGATGAGAACTACCCTGTGTGTTAGCTACATTTTGTGAGTGCTGAGAGCAAAGCATTGGTTTAGGTCTTAGATTCTCTGTGCCGCCATATGAAGTATGCATACTTAAATATTCATTTGATTTAACACCCTGGAGATATGATGCCCTGAATGAATCTCTTCTTTGTTTCTTTGTTATTGTTTTCCTTCATTTTGGTTATAAGCATTCCAGATAATGAGGTGATGGTTTTGATTGCCCAAATGATGGCTTAACTGTATTAGCTAGAGCTAATACAGATACTTCTCTTTTATGCAGTCTTTTGTTTTGTTAATGTGTTAACTGTTTATTTTCAAGGCAGATGAGAAGTTTTTTACATGGTTAGATCTTAAAAATCGACCAAGTTTCTTCTTAGCATGTATCATGACTTTAATACCATGTTGTTATGCTATTCTTGATGATTGTCATGTATTGATACATTTATTTGGCGTAAAAAGAACTAAACACAACCAAGGATATTGATGCGGCGGTTTATGGAAACGTGATCATAGACAACAAGCCAAAGGAAAGATTCCAAATCCTGGTGTTGTAGAAGCTTTTGTAAGAAATCTTCTCCTCTTCCTTTGTGTGGTTTATGTGGGTTCTTCAAAATGCGAAAATATCTGATGTTTTACACACTTAAACAGAGAAACTTGAAAAGTCGAGCAGAGCATGATGCTGATGGTGGATCATCCGTGACAGATGATATTCTTGCAAAGGCCTTTGGCGAGGAAAAAAACTACAGGGAGAGTTAAAGGAATTGGTTTTGGAGCGACACGTAAAAAGATTGCTGCCCAATCCCACTATAAATTGATGATTACAGAGTGTCGGGAATCCTATAAAGCATCGAATGATCTACGGGTGCAGTTAGAGGTGAGAATTTAACTTGTGTTCTATTAGTTCTCATTTTCTTGATGAATTCAAACTTGATTGTGAACCTCATACCGCTGATCCGGTCTTAATATAGGAAAGGAACTCAAGATGTGTTTGCAATGGAGTCTCACCCTCTCCCGTGTCAACTCCAAAAGCCAAAGAACAACCGGGAGGCTAGCACTAGCGAGATTGTTCTCTCGCAATGAAAGAGACTCAACTCATACCACTCCAAGTCCTGTCGGCAGACCAAATGAGGTCCAAGTGCCAAAGAGATTCCAAGCTTGCAAGCCGTTAAGGCGGTACAAGGAGGGCGAGGTGGTTGCGGAGGCCGAAATTGCTTTGAAAGCAGATCCAAGTAAGGAGATACATGGAATGCCAATAGGTCTTGGAGCCTACACCGTATGTGTGAAGGTTGCTTATGTGGAGGATGCTCATGTCTACAAGGCGACGAAGAAGAAGTCAAATATGTTGGTGACGTTGCTTCAAATTTTATCACATGGCCCAAGGATAGAATTTCCTACCATAGACTTCTTAAATCATCTTTGAGACTTAACTTTTGGTAACAAACATCATCACCGCTACTTTTTGTATCTTTTGTCTATATTACATGGGTATGTGAATGTTGTTACACTGGGTTTGGTTTAATTTCAATGAATCTTTCATCTTCGAGCCATTTTATGTTTTGATTTAATCTAGTTGTTGTTTCTTCACATTTCACAACATAAACAAAGTGCCAAAAGTGATATATGTAGGGCCTTATTGACATATAGACGGTTGTGTTAGAGATTTACACTACACAACCCGAGATATTGTGAAATAGCTTATTTATAACATAACTATGTGTTGTCTAAGATAGTTCCACAGCTACATACAACCTGTCCGTGGCAAATCTTATTCATAATAATAATAACTGTTGTTTTATATGTTTCTAAGATACCTTACTTGTGTCTGTCCAAGATAGTCATACAATACTAGTAAGAGTGGTGTGAAAAAATTTCTACTACACATAGTATAGTTGTATCATGGTAGTTTTACAATTCCAACAAGTGTAGTGACTGTAATAATCACAATACTAATAAGTGTTGTGGTAAAAAAATTTACTACTCACCACAATGATTGTAAAAACAAATCTTGCAACATAAGTAGGAGTTATTCAGTATAGTTGTACAACTCTAGGAAGTGTAATGTCAGTAGTATTCACAATACAAATAGATGTTGTCTTCCAGTTTTCAACTACACTTGAGGATATTTAAAAGTTTCTTTACAACATAACTATGTGTTGTCCAAGATAGTTCCACACCACACAAGTGACGTGCAAATCTTATTCGTAATACTAGTATTTGTTGTTACATATGTTTCACGACACAAAACTTGTGTTGTCCAAGATATTCCTACAACACAATCAAGGGTTGTGTTAGCTTTCAAAAAATCGAAAGAAAATCACAACTGGGAAAATATTGTAGGAACAAGAATCACATCACACTTTTACAATCATATTCAAGTATTGCAGAAAAGCTTGGACTTTCTACAATACCCCACCTACACAATACATAAAAAGCGTTGTCGTAGGGGTACTACAACGCTAATAAAGTGTCGTCAATGATGATTTTTCCCGTAGTGTATAATTGATTCTTTATGACTTTTGCAGTTTGTTTTAATTGATTTATGATTTTTCTCAATTGATTGTGATTTTGTCTGATGACGTATGCTTGGTCTAAGTACTTTTGATGCGTCATGCTTGTGATTTACAGTCAATCTTTTAAGAATCTACTTTTGGCAAAGATTTAGAGTCTATAAAAGAATTGTTATGAATCATTGTATGAACCAATTGATTACGAAGTTTGGTGGAATCCTAAGTCCCAGTTTCTCTCGATATTTGTGACAATCCTTTGTATATATTTCTTTGTTTTTAGTATTTTCTTAAATCAAACATTTACAAGCCCGAGTTGAACGAACATCTTTCTTACCACTTTACAAACAACTTCAAAATCACATCAGTCATCAAATCTATTTTCAAGATTGAAACGTCATCATGACTTTCACACGGGCAAAGATGAAAATGGTTAAAGAAAATCTCACCAACACATATTTCGAGAAAAAGATACGCGAGTAAACTCGGCCCGAAATAGCAAATGTGTATGTATGAAAACTTTCATACTTATACGACTTTGCCTCAAGAGTAGGAGATAGAATATACTTTTGAGTGACAGATAAGTTCAAGTCTCCACATTCCTTTTATCGGATGAAGTTCCACATTCCTCGAGTAGTTCTTCGTCTTCGTGAAGATGATCGCCATGGAGTCTGGAGCTCAACTACACTTAACTATCCTAGACCGAGACTTAGCCATAAGTAAACTAGAAATCAAGACATATAGTTTTGATCACTAATATTGACAAACATGCTTGAGATATCAACGCATGCGAGTTTGACCGAGTAGTGCTCTAAAAATTATCTAATCCGAGACGTGTTGAATAAGTCTCGCATGTTGGGTACTTGTAATGGTTTGATTTGCATGGCTTCAAATTCGTCGGAGGATATTTTTATCTGGAACCCATTAACGGGAGAACATAAGAAAGTGCTAAGTCCATTTACCACGTCACTCTGTCATTCTAATCGATATGGGTTTTATTACGATTGTATTATGGATGATTAAAAATTGGTAAGAATCATGGAGAATGATGATCATTATCTAGTTGATGTCTATACAATAAGTTCAGGGTCCTGGAGAAATTCCAAAGCAATAACCATTACACGTATCATGTTTTTCATGATCAGCACATGATTCCTTTTAGAAGATTTATTTCTGCATTTTTCGTGAATGGAGCTTTTCATTGGTTAGGCGTTAACACCAGACTAAAAAGACCTGGTTATTGTACCGGGTCCATAGTTATAGTCTCTTTCGATGTCAGTAATGAAAGATTTGCTGATATCTTATTCCCAGAAAACGCTGAAATAACCTAGTATAGGGATTGGGTACTTGACTACATTGGAGTATTAGAAGACTGCCTTTCTTTATGTACTTATCATCATCGCATTGATATATGGTTAAAGCAAGAATATGGAGTGACATAATCTTGGACTAAACGATTCAGCTTTAGTACGGGAGCCATATTTGTCGATTTTTGTCGGTTGAAACCGCTATGGTCTTTTATAAACGGTGAGTTGCTAATCAGTACTGGAGATCGCAAACTGTTATATGACCCAAAAAATAATAGTTTCAGAGTCTTACAAATTCGCAACGGTAACTCTGTTATTGATTGCGGACGGAGCGTACACTGAATTATGTGGAGAGCTTGGTTTCACCCAACTAGGGTGCTTTATCTGGGGAAATAAACATGCACGTAAAGATTTAGAAAATTCATCTTTTGTACTTGCTTATCTTTTTTTACTGTCTTTTTTTTCTTTTCTTTTTTCCCTGATACAACTGTTTTATTTTAGTTAGTAGAACATTTTAAATGCTTCTTGATAGAATTATGTAAGTTCTCTTTTAAATCAATGCTTCTTGCTAGTGCTACGGAGAACATTTTCACCAGAAAGTAAAACTTACTTCACTATGGTGTGCTAATTTAGTTGCTAGATTAGTAGTCCATGTCATCTAGGACTACCTCCTAAGTCCTATAGGAGTGCTAATCTAATAGCTAAGTCAGCAGTCCACGTCTGCCCAACGCTGTTTGGTTCATCGCTTTAAATTTCAAATACGATTAAAAGATAATCGTAGCCGAAATAACCATTCAACGAAAAAAGTTTTTTTTTTTTTTTTTTTGTTTGCATTTGAACCATTGGCCATTTCAATCTTGTCGCTAGCTTGATCAAGCAGCACATGCTAGGAGAGAGAACTAGTGTTAACAAATAGATAACACTTTTTCTTTTGAACTGCAACACTTAACTGCTAATCTAGCAGCTCAATCTAGTCCATAATACTTAGTCAATAAGGAGACTACAATCATGGACCGGACACACCTTTGTTTTCTATTTTTTGATACCGGATAGTGAGGCCGTAGCCCTTTGTAAACTCATCTCACCGGACTCGTCCCTGAGCACGTGCGGCAGTCCAATCCCAATTTTTTTCTAACATGCTTCAATGGGGACCCAACTTCTGACCCTATCCATCACGAGGAGAAGTGGTTGTTTCATTTTCATCTTACTGGTAGAAAATCGAACACTCATTATTTGGAGTCGAAGTTGAACACTCGACGTTTTACGCATGGCCACCTAATTTAATTTAGTTAACCATAATACAGAGCAAAAGGCCTGAATATTGAAAACACCCCATCAGAAAAACTGTCATATGTTTTCCTAAAAACATTGATTTCATTCAGGCGAAGTAGCAGTATCAATTTAACCAACTACATATTCTGCTCCTCCATGGATTAAAAATTGCCTTAGTTTTAGTGGGCTTGAACACTGTCTATTGCCCTTGTTTTAGTGGGCTTGAACACAGTCTACTGCCGTAGTTTTAGTGGGCTTGAACTTGGTCTATTAACCCTCCCAAGTCCCATCCAAGCTCGAAAATTTTCAACAACAATCTGGGACATACAATCCCACCTTTTCTTAACCAAATGACTTCACTTGTAGATCTAGGGGTGAGCATTTTATCTCAGAATCCAAGGATTTAACTTAACCAACTGACATGCAAAAGGATGGATGCCCGAACCGTTCGCTAATGGGTTGGACGCGACGGGTTACGGATTAGACCCGGATGCAACCTTGAAAATCCGTTGGACATCCATACCCGTTAGATTTAGGACATTTATGTAGTTTCTAGAAAATATATGGATAGTCTTAGAATTTTTAGGTGTCTACTTGGAGTGTTATCCATGGCACTCTATATTTATATACATATATAAAATGTGTTGGTTCTATAAGAAGTCATCTATATAAGCTTTATTTTTTCATTATAAATTTTAACTAACACAAATCCATTGGATTATCCGCACCCAATCCGTTCATCCGTGCATCCATTGTATGCAAATCCGTTGGATGTAGGATTGGATGCGGATGCCAAATTTGAAATCCGTAGTGTATTGGATTGGATGCAGATGAGGAGAAAACCGGTCCATACTGTAGAATCGAGCAAGAGAGAGGAGAGCACAACGCAGAAGCAAAAACGACTACATTGATAATCAAATTTGGTGTACAATTCTTATGGCTCAATAGCCTACTTATAGTCTCACAAACTTGACGACCACTCAAATAAACTTTCCTAACAAAGATCAAACTCTAAACAAAGACACTTTCCGAACATAAACCAAACTCTAAATAGAAATCTTCTAGAACTCTCTAGAACCAAAACACCATATCTTGGTTTCACTTCCAACATCCTCCCTTAAACAAAGATATCATTCAACAAGAATTCTATAACCCGCTTTTACTCCTCGCTTCTTTCCATTGATCGACGCCAAGACGCCCTTGTATTTTATCATTTGCTATTCCTCTTATTCCATTGATAAACGTTAACACGTTTTTGTCTTTTCTCATCTTCAAAGATACCACCAACTAAACCTTACTCCTTGATACTCAATTATAGCTTATCAAAATTTCATGATCCACCGGAATTCCGTCATCATTATCCAATCAACAAACTCAATTCACAAACGTGCAACACCAACTGCAACACAGCTAACAAACCAATCTTCTTCTTTTGCTTAACAACAATCATCACAAACTTCTTTGCACGTTCATCTTCATCGCACCGAGCATTGTACTCATCTTATTTTTTAACTTCATTCTTTGTCACGACTGAAATGATCCATCTCACCCCATTTTACGATATTTCCTGGTATCATTTCAGATCTCTAACATCCATGATCCATCTCACCTCATTTTAATGATATTTCCTAAGATCATTGGCATCTACAACTCATGGGATTTTAACCCACTATTGTTGTTCACTACAACTCATGGGATTTTCACCCACTATTGTTGTATTCACTTCTCAAATTCCACACTGGAATTTCTTCTTCTCTTCTCAAATCCCCACACTGGGATTTCCTCACTTCTCTTCTCAAATCCCCATACTGGGATTGCTTCACTTCTCACAATCACACCCTTGTGACGTCTCTTCTCTTCACTCTCTCATCACCTCCTGGTGATTACTTCTCTTTCTTCACAACCTTGTTGTTGTTTCTTCTTCTTTTCTTCTTTGTTTCTTCACGCTTTTTAAACCTAATTTGATTGGGGGCCAAAGATATTAATTGGGGGCCTCCCACTAGAGGACAAAAAAGGTCATCCAAACCTAATTTGGGTCACCCCTTAGTAATTTTTTTTTAAAATACCTAAACTACCCCATGAATGTTTAGTATTAAAACTTAATAAAGTTAATTTAATTAGTGTGCTTAGATTATGTTAGATTAAAATCAGATTTTAGAATAATTTTTTTTTTTTTTTTTTTTTTTTGTGAGTTGAGAAGAAGAAGAGGAGGTTTTAGAGGAAAACTTGAGGTTTTTAGAAATGAGTAATTCAAGTACGGGGAATGATGTTGGAGAAGGTTCAAGTAACAAAGATGATTGTGTTGATGGTAAGATTATCTTAAATTCTCCTATGGATTGGATATATCTCACAACACAGAGAAAGAGTCGTCAATGTCGAGGGATGTATACCCCAACGACTCTATAAAGTCGTCAATGTATTGACACCAAAAATGACGACTCAAACTCCGCAACTTTTCCAGTTATGAAAAATCGGGAGTAATATGATATACCGACGACTCAAACCCGCAACTTTTCCAAAAGTTATGAAAATCGTCAGGGTAATATGATATACCCTGACGACTCTTAACTTGGGTCACAAAGAGTCGTTATTTTGTGTGACGACTCTGAAAATTTTTGAGACCGAGAGGTCGTTTTGTTTTTCACCGGGGGTCGTTGACCTTTAAAAAGAGTCGTCCATAGAGGATCGTCATAGGTTTCTATATTATGTTAACGACTCTAATCTAGGGTAAAAATATGAAAACCGTAAATACTCTGCCGTTATCTTGATCATCATATACCCTAACGATTTTTATGGTCTCTACATGCATATGAAAAATCGTTAGGTTTAGACTTGTCGAATTAACGACACTTTATCAGAATGGAAATTTTTCGGGTGAAGTTTTTTTTTTTTTCTTGGAGTCGTTAATGGAGGAGAAGAGAAGAGTCGAGATGGTGAGAGGGGGGAGTGATCTTTTTGTTTAGAACTAGAAATGAATTGGGGCTTAATATTAAGGGTTAATAGGTTTTTAAAATTTATTTTTAATAAAGGGTAAAATAGTATTTTCACAATCAGTTTAATACGCTTACAAAAAATTTGGGGTGCAAATAAAATGTCAAGGCCCCTAATTAATATCTTTGGCCCCCAATCAAACGCAGGTTTTAAAGCCTAAACTTTCACACTTCTTTACTCTTCAAGATTCTCTCTCAATCTTGTGACAGAAACTTGAAAATCCTACAAAGTGTGGCAGACTTTGTAAAGAAGTACGCTTGTGGCAGGAGCGTGACGACAAGTTTTAATGGGGCAGATTACTGAACACGGTATATTCACCAACTTCAATCCCTCTTTTATCCGCCCTTGGATCTAGACTCTAACTTCACTTGGAGCATCCATATCCATACTGCTAAAGTGCATAAGTTACCCTGAATTGCTAAGTATAGCAACTAAAGATAGCAAATTTTGGCAATAATCACAGCCTCCACAAATTATATCCTATTTTTTTTTTCCTGTAGTCTTGTAGAGTCTAGAGACATTATCACCAGACCCATGTCCAAATTATGAGTAACAACAACGTAGTGGGCTTATCAATTTGAGTGGGCCTGAAAACAGTCTATTCACCCTCCCATCTACTGCCGTCTGCCGGTCTACACCGATTTCAATCCCTCTTTAATATCTGCCGTTACAAATCGGAATTAGACCCTCCTAGAGACTAAATGATTAGGATTAGATAATTTTAAAACCTTTAACACTAACCACATCACATTTCCTGCTATATCTGTTTATTTTTAAACGTAGCGGCGCCACAATTGTGGTGCCTTTGGTGGTGGCAAAGTTTGTTGCAGTGTTTAATTTATTGGAGTTTTGTCCTTGAGTACTGTTAAACCATGCAGTTCTATCTCAAAGGATATGTATGTGGACACATATTTTCTTGTAGATCTTAAATAAATTCAGTCAAATAAACCAAAACGCAACCACTAACCAAGAATCCTATAATGAGTAGAAGGCCACACATGAGCTCTTCATCATTAATTATATTATTATGAGTATATAATGATTAGTTAAACATGCACATTTGTGGGAGTGTTGTGGTTGAATTAAGTGACGATGAGTTATGTAGTTTGTACTTGTATCATTGATGTTCTTAGTGTGAAGTCAATGCTTGATTTGGGGCCTATTCATTCATGACATTAGTAGTGTCAAAGTGTATTACTGCATTTCTTCCCTAATTATGACTAATATCAGTGTTGCAAAGTTGGCCGATTTCATTTTCTTATCGGTTTAAGGTAATCGTTCACCCGAGAAGTCTACTGAAGCTTATCATTCATTTCGTAACAATATTGTTGTATTGCCTACAAGATTTGTTTATTTTGTTCACGTTGATTAACCTACTAAAAAGTTCAAAGATCTCTCCCACCGGTCTTTCATTGTGAAAACCAAGTTCTATTAAGAAGTAATTTTTCACAACCAATTTAAAACCATATCTTAAAATACAGATCAGGCCTCGTATCATATCGGATAATTTGTAACTTCAACCACACGAAAAATTCGAACTTATCGGTAGGTAGAGGTAAGAGTAGGACCACAGCTTGTTCAGACTTTTGAGACATGCATCCGTGGGTGGGGCGTGTGTTGGACTGAAAATAATCACTCTGTAAATTCAGTGTATTCAGCTAGTTGTGGCACCAAATTCCAAACCATAGTACAGTGTGACATCGCTGGCATGATATCTTAACAAACTTAATTATCATTTTTTCTCTCAAGATACACAACAAATAATATCATAATCATAAACAACACAACACTCCTAGGACATTTCACTATACTCTTGCAAGTGTGTGTTGTCTAGGCCTCTTGAGCAATAAGCCAAAGAACAAGACATTTGTATACATCCGTGGGGGTGTCTTTTTCTCATCATTTGGAAGGTCAAGTAACTTTCTCGCATCTTTTAGAAGTTTGGCCAGTGATTTAGCACCGCATAACAACAAAATGTTTTTTGTTTTAGCACCGCATACCAACAAAATGATACAAAGATATTTATCTTAGCTAAAAGTGTCATCAACAGGGCCGGCCGTGACATTTGCGGTGTTGGAAGCCGACATCAAAATTGTGGCCCTGGCCGTTTGACCAGGTCAACGATTTGTGGCCACTTGTGAAAAGTGTATTTTTTATAAACCTTGCTCCTATAAATCCAAAGTTAATTCCCAAAGACAAATAACAGATTAAATGTTTTTGCATTGTTCCTACTCTTTTGAGATATGGAACTACTTCATTAAAGCTTTTCGGATTTTGTGGGCAATTTCGAAGACTTTATTTGATTTGTTTGAAGCGTGTCCAACGAACGTTTTGCAGGATAGAGGTAAATTTGTATGATGGATTATCCACTATGCTATTTGTTGGAGATTGTGGAAGAAACGGAACGGGAGAGTTTTTGGAGTTGGAAAGAAGGAACCGACTGAGATTATTGATCTTGTGAAACAACTAGTAGTTGTTTGGTCATTTAGAGCAATTGGGAGATTTTTTTTGAGTGTGTAACACCCTTTACCTTGTATAATGGTCTCTTTTCTTTTTAATATAACGTTTTATTTAGAAATAAACAAATCCAAAGTTATTGACAAGAATAGCAAGAAGAAGAAGAGGGGAAAAAAAACCTCCTTTCTCCTTACATTGGATCGGCTCTATTTATCAACCACAATAGAAACTATCAAAATTTACATGTTGCACCATATGAAAATTTACATAGCTCATGAACTTATTCACCATATGAACACCAGAAAAGGGAAAAAATGAGCTAATGGTACTATGGGCATTAAGATTGATATGGCCAAAGCTTTTCATAAGGTCAACTGGGAATTTCTTCTCAAAGTTATGACTCAAATGGGATTCATCACACAATGGTGCAACCTAATCCACCAATGCATCTCCACCACCAACCTTGCTGTCTTAGTCAATGGTTCTCCTGGAAATTTTCTTCAAACCAACCTTGCTGTCTTGCATGGAGACTCTCTCTAGATATCTAATTTTTGCAGAATCTCTGAACCTTATACATGGAACAAAAATCTGCAATAAAGCTCCTGCCATTAACCACCCCCTCTTTGCAGATGACTGCATGATTTTCTGCAAAGCCAATATGGAAGAATGACACAACCTCATCAAGATTTTTCAAGATTTTGACCTGATACATGAAAAATTACCCTTAGCCGAGCTAGTGCGCCCCCAAAAGGGAGGCAAACCCAACATGAAACATGGGGACTAAAAACCCAAGTCCACTAAGAAAGTATCCACAAGATGGAAAGGACAAGGAGGAATTAATAGGAAAGAAGGAGGGTTGTATTAGATAAGGGATGACATAAGTAGTAATTAAGGAGGTTTAGGACATGTGGCATGATATCATAAAAGGAAGGGCTTTTGAAAAGTCTATATAAAGAGGCATATAGTCCAATAGAGAGGATCCTTTACCCCCTTTCTTTCTCTCTATTCCTTGGGAATGGGTATGTTGTGGCTAGGACGGGTAGAACCTAAACACGAATTCACCCCTCAACATGGACAGTCCTATGGACAACTGATCAATTTTGCTAAATCAGGAATCTTCTTCAGCAAAAACACTGCTCCAGACATTGCAGACAACATTAGTGAAGCCATGCATGTCCAAAGGATCAACAGTACAGATAAATACTTGGGATCACCCCTCTTCACCAATAGAAGCAAAGTTCAAGCTTTCAAGCCTTGTGTGGATAAATTAAAACACAGACTGTTGGTTGGAAAACTAACTTATCAACAAAGCAGAAAAGTTACTATGATCCAAACTTCCACCTCAACATCCAAAGATATACCAAATGAACTGATTCAATATCCCAAAAGGTACTTGTACAAATTTGAGATAAATGCCATACAAAGGGACTTCTTCTAGAATAAGGAGCAAGATAAATCTAAAGGCTTATTCTACATTGCTTGGGATGTTGTCAACAAACCAAAGGACGTAGGGGGACTCAAAAATATGGAATATTTCAATCTAGCAATGATATCCAAAATTGCATGGAGATTAATTGAAGAACCAAACTCTCTCTGGAGCAGCACTATGAAGGCATCTCATTATCCAAATCAAGAAGTTATCGAATGAATACCAAGCCAAAGAATACCGATTCTTGGATATGGAAAATAATTCCGGAAAGGCATTTCTTGCATTCAAAAATACTACATCCTGAAAATATGGGATGGCATAAATATCCACATTTGGGAGGATAGATAGATTAATAACCTACCTGACATAATCCAAAAACCCCCTCAATGCCCTTCAAGCCTCAAAACAGTCAATCAACTTTTCAATACCCATGGAGAGTGGGACACTGACATCCTAGCTCTCTGGTTCACTCAAGATATTAAAAACCTCATTATCCGGACACAACATAATCCTAATTTTGAAGACACTATAAGATGGAGCTTAACTCATACAAGGAAATTTATTGTCAAATCCATATATGACAAGCAAATTAATGATAAATATGCTAATGACACTCTCATAGCTCCTTGGAAGTAAACTGAAACTTGACACTACTCCACTATTCAACTCTTCACCTGAAATGTGTTCATGACATTCTTCCAACGAATGCCAAATTAGCTAGCATCTTGAACTACATTGATCCTATTTGCACCTTCTCGCAAGAATGCTCTGAAGGCACCACTCATGTATTATTGGCTTGCCCACCGCCTCTGTGATGTTTGGGCAAAACTCTTGGGGGAGAATCATCAACTTTTTTTGCATACTTCCTTCCATGATCGGTTCATTAGTTGGTTTCACTCTGACAATCCTTCTGCTAACTGGAATGCTACTTTTGCTACTATATGTTGTTTCATCTGGAAAGCTAGATGTAATTGGGTCTTCAGAAACATAAGCCCTGCTACTGCTCTCAAAATCACTCAACATCTATGTACCTTCACTAGAGTGAATCATAACCCAGGGCATATTCTAAATACTCTCTACTACTAGGAAAATTCTAATGATCAGAACCTAAGACTTAGAAGTATGATCAGAAACAATAGAGGAAAATTTGGAATCACTATTAGCATACACATCTTGGAAATAAACAATAACATGGATAATAGTGATTTACCATCTTATACTAACTATGATTTTATGGCAATGTCTTTCACAGGTCAATGTGTGGGAGAAAGGAACTACAAAGACATTACAACTGGTTTCAACATAGCTCATCTAGCACTGAACTGGGCCAAGGAAATATGCATTAGACCACCATTTATTTTGCAGCAGAGGAATAAGAAATATTACAAGCCATTCAGACAGGATACCAACTAGAAGTTCAGGAAAGATTTCAATGAGGCTATACTCAAAGTGAAGACAGGAATTTTTAAGCAATATACTTTGTCTTAGGCAAGCTTATCAAGCTAGATCCACATCAAAACACTACTACTGCCAACTTAGCTAGGCTATCTAGTCACTCTCCTTTACTTCAAAACTTTAATTGGAAAGGTCCTAATCTTCAACTACTTTGGACAACTTTACAGTTTATTCCAAATCATGAACTTAAGGATAACTGTAATAACTCTAATCTTATTTTGAGGGAACATCTTGGTGTTATTATAGCCCAGATGATCACCCTGTTGTTCCTTTGAGTAGGTAGCTCAGTTGAGCTTCTCTTCTCTTTTCGTATAAAAAAAAGGGTAATCTGTACGTTAGAATCGTCCTCTGTTTTCTTAATATTTTTCCATGCGTCCTTCGTATTGGTCCCTCCAAGGCTTTAATCATCCTGATATCGTTGTTGGCTTTACAAAGGGGCTTAAAGACTAAACTTCTCATATATTATTCCAAGTTGCAATTTAAATAGCTAGTAGTTAAGGTGCATAGTGTTGAATGCATATCAGATATGTTGGGGTATATGCTTTAACGACAATGATGATGAATGACAAAGCAGAGAGTTGTATTTTGCTGCAACTTGCAATATTTTTCATCTTATATTTAGTGAAATATCGACAAAGATTACATATGTTTGTTACTTTGTTATATGTCATATACTCTCTAGCTGTTATTAGCACTACACCAAATCAGGAATTTTGTCACAGTGTTAGCTGTCACAGATTCTTTTTCAGTCACCTATAATAATTCCTGTAACAAGTATATATAACTGTTGAGAATTTTTATAATCGTGACAGTTTATCAAATTCAGAAAAGTAACTATAATATTTGTTGGTGATTTTTTTACACTAACACTTATAATCCAAATTGATACTTCCGCTCACTTATTTTCCTACACCAAAAGCCACCCCAACTTTGCAACTCTTATGATTTTGTTTATCACTACCACTGTGATTAAACAAACCTAACAATTGCATTAAATTTCTAAATACAAAATATTAATTTGTATTTCTAATTATAATAAAATCTTGTTGTAGTAACATGTGTGGGAATGTATCTGACCAAACATCACATGTGTCAAGATGCATGTCATCTCCTTTCTCAAACTAGACACATGTGGGAATTGTTCTTTCCCTTACTACCACTTGTACTTACACAAGTGTTTATGGGTGAAAATCGTTTCCGCCGATTTCGGTAAATTCGGTAAGTGAGTGAGAAACTGGTTTAAACCCTAAACAAATGTGCTGCACGTGAGCACTTTATAGGTTCGAGAGATCAATCGCACAAGTGCCTAAACCAAGAGATGGCCGTTCCGCACTTGTTTCGGTCACAAAGTGGAGGAGAAGGGTTGATTTGGGAGGGAAGCAAAGAAAGGTGTTGAGACCAGAATAATTTTGGGAGAGTAGTGTCTCGACTTGTATCGAAAGTGAAAGCTTGAAGCTTGCAAGATATGAAAGCTTTTTGGAGAGCTTGCAAAGTTGCCTTTTCTCGAGAGTGTTGTATTTTTTTCCCGACCGAGACTTGTTGTCCGGGTGGATGATGAGTGCCAAATAGTGCATATTTATACACCTTTTATTGGCATTTTACTCATCTTTTGCTTAGAAATCGATAGTATCCCGCATTCTCGTGTTTTCCTTGTTTTCAAGAATAAATATTTGTATTAATTAATTTTGTGTTTTTAGGTAATAAATAAAGCTCGGAGAATGCGAGGAGCCAAAAGAGCGAAGAATTGGAGTCAAGTGCCCAAGGAGCGAGTCGAAGCCGCGCGCGCAACGGTTGCAACCCAACAAGTAGCAACTTATCTACAAGACTTTGGGCTTGAGCTAGACCCGATCCGCGACCCGATCCGAGCCCGTCTCTTCCGAGACGTCGAGATTTCTTTCTCCTCATCCAACGGTCGCCGCCTTCACGTGCATCGAAGATTGCTGCTCCCGTGCAACACCAGATCACACCAAAACCGTCTACATCCCCGAGCCGTTGGGATTTCACTCCTATGCATCCTATGCTCGCTAGGCCAGTCCCATCAACTCCCGTCAGACTCGTCAACACCGAAGCATCCAACACCCTATACCCTAATCGACCTACCCATTTTCTCTCCATCCTTCTCTTTCTTCTCTTGCAGCTCGCAAACCCATCTCCCGACACGTAGCGTAGCTCGCAAACCCTCACCACCACCATATCCCTCTATCACCATCACCACCATCGACACTGAGCTAACTACCACCCTATTTTCGCCACACCCAAGTGGTGTTTATCTCTAAAATAGCTTCTCAAAACCCTAGAAGCTATGTTAAAGATAAACAAGAATAGGGTTCTCTCATAAATCAATCAAGGGAGTCGAGAAGCATGAGTGAGCCAACAAACAAGGCGAATCGTAGTATGGGTTGAATTATTTTTCAATTAATTTTTAAAGAATTAGGTTTCTTGTTTTGGGGGAATCAATTGTATGTATAAATAGAACCAAAGGGGGTTGATAGAAAAGATGCCCGGTTAGCCAAAGATCAATTAGGTTTAATTTGTGTTCTTTGTTATTTTTATCATGTTCTAATTTAGTTGCAAGGGTTTCATCAAAACCCTAATTCTCTGCTTTTTTGTTTTTAACTCGTGAATTGTTCTTGAGTACTTAATGTTATCAAATGTCTTCAATACTAAATACCCAATGCTTTTTTTCTCATAGTGTATACCAATGCCATGGATGCACCGTAGTTAGGAGTCACAACTGTGTTGAGTGTATTGCAGCTCAACCTTAGATACAAATCTTTGATTCCCTTTGACTAGTTGTACTTAATTAGACAACTAGTGCTCCGGGTCATGACTTAGCCGTTATTAGAAGCATTACAGGAGAGATAGGTGGTGGAATTGACACCGCCCTTATCATTTCACAGACAACAAGAACCTTAACTTAGTTAATCACACAATAGGAGTTAGAGGTGGATTTGAACACCTTAGCATTCCCTTGTCATTGTTTTATACCTTAGCTTAGGTTCATCTCACTTCAACCTTAGCCGACGGCACAAACATTGTGTTACGTTGTCACTTGTTGAATTTCAGTTGAAGAAGCCTTAGATCATACATAAGCATCCCATTTCCCGTGGATCGACCCGTACTTGCCGCGTCTCCGATAGGCCGTGCACTTGCAGTTTATCACCGTAGGCCATAATTTATACACATTCCGAGGCCTACCAAGTTTTGGCGCCGTCGCGAGGACTTGGCGCGTGCCCGTGTTCATTGGCTCGCTTCACCGTTATTCTTTACTACCCCCGTATATATGCATTTGCATCATAGTGTAACTTAGCTTTTCGTAGTGTAACTTAGTTCCATTGTTCTTTATTTTACTTCCGTTTTTAGTGCATATTTCATTACCTTGTGTAGCCTAGCATAATCCATGTATTTGTGCATTTGATCCATCTCATTTGCATCTTATTTTCTTTTCATCTGAGCTAGAGCTTTATAAGCTTCAAGCACTCGTAGAAGCTCAAGATGTTTAATGTAACTTTTGTACCCATTAGGTCAAAGAATTTATCCTATTGCCCCGCATATTAATCCCATCCCCCAAGTTATTCTCAGTGCATGTGGTAAGGCTGAGCCAACCCAAATTCTTTACCCATATTACTTGTCTGTGCTTGCTGTGCCTTCGGAGCAAAGCCTAGAAGGCCAAGAAAAGCGCAGGGCCCGAGTCACAAAGCTCGAGCAACCGCAAACTCTGTAAGTGACTCCATGACTCCACAGGATATGTTAAACTAGCATACACCCTTGTTTGAGCCTGTGTGAAACCACCTTGCTAGCCCCTGAAGCTGCAAGTGTTGGGTCATAACTTGGAAGCCAAGTTAGCCGAGCATAACTTGCATACCCCCCCGAGCTCGCCTGCCTTGTGTGTCTTTGTAAAACCCTTTAGAATAACCAACCTTGAACATAGCCTCGTGCCTTTAAGCCCGCAATTTGTGAGCCTTCTGCCACCTTGCTAGCCCCTGCAGCTACAAGTTTGAAGCTCCACCCCCATGATGTTGTTGAGCCAATTTATTGTCAATATTTGCATGCTTGTGTGAGATCCTGTGTATTGCTATCCCGTGCCTTGTGTGAAACCCCTGTTGTGCTCAACCTCATTTCGGTGCCGGTGGGGTTTCAACCACAACCGAGGTTTCCAAGTTTGCATGCTTGAGACCTTGTGTGAGACATCCGCACCCCCGCTCGTGACTCCGTTGAGCCGGGTGAAAGACACTGGTGAATCTGCAGGGTCATGTGAGCCAACCTCGTTGAACCCTTATGCATGATTGATCTAGCTCTAAACCTTGTGTGACTCGTGGAGCCATCAGCACTTTTGGTGCCCAAACCCCGTTGACAACCTCGTGTCCACCGAACTTTTGTGATATGTCGCTTCCAATTTGTAATTGCCGAGAAAGCCTCGCTATTTGAATGTACTCATGTAACTGGGTGAGCTATCTCGTTTGGCCGAACCTAGGCCGTGTCATGTACAAGCTTTGCTTCGAGCCGCCAACCTAGGCTGTCTTGCACAGCCTCTCGTGTTGTCTCGAGCACATGAACATAGCCAAGCCCACCTCTACAACCGTGCCGGGTCAATTTCGCCTAAGCTAAACTGGGCTGGTCGGGACCTCGGGTCAGAACCAAGCCTCGCAACCAAACTAAGCCCACGAAACCAAAACAACCTGGGCTGCAAGATCGAACCCATTTCAACAGAGCCAGACCATGGGTGCAGTTCTCCGCCGTTGGCCGCTCACAATCAAACCTAACTGGGCTATACATTTTTTAACCTAACCGGGTCAACCTAAAACAAACTAAGCCCACATATAATCAATGCGGCAAGAAAACTAGCCCACACCACATCATCTCGGGCTGAAATACACTTATTCACAGGCTTAGCAAATTCAAAAAGCAACCTTTTGGGCTTACACTTAGAACAAAGTGTCATTTTCTTTTGTGGGTTGTATCTATCCGGGTTTTGCTCACATAGTCAAGGTTGCACATAACCCAACTAATCCCAATAAACCAAAGAATCCCACAAAACCAAATTGAGCCCACAAGAACCGGGCTTCCCACAAAACCAAATCAATCCCAACAAACCAAAGCCCAATAAACCAAATTCCCACATAAACCAAAGCCCATTTTTTTGTTATATTTGTAAGAATGTTAATGTTTCAGTACATTATCTTCATTGTATATAATCCAAATAGGACTTGTTAATTTTTCTTTCTTGAATGGGTTGAGTCTTCTTGTGCATTTTTTGTGCTAATCCGATATGATCACCACCGAGAATGTTGGATTTTGCCTTGATTAATGAAGCTCAACCTTGCTCCCCGCCGACATCAGGTAATTTCTTCCCTTTCTTATCAAGATAGTTCTCTGTATGTGATCGTTTAAAATTTTGCCTATCTCATGACACATTGAGGACAATGTTTGATTTAGGTTTGGGTGCATTTGCATATAGAGTTTTAGTCTTTTAATCTTTTATTTTCAAAAAAAAAAAAAAAAAAAAAAAAAAAAAAAATCAAAACTCTTTTTGTAAAAACCTCCAACTTTTAGAGATTTTAGCGTCACTAGCATGCTTATAGCTATGTTTGCATAGAGAATCGTCGACCGAAATAACAACTTGAAGTACGGGAGAACACAATCGGGTTTCTTAGTTGATTAGAGCGTTAAAGTTGGATTTAACCATACAGGAGGGCGAATTAGGTGCCGTTTAGATATTCGGAGTAGAATTGTGATCACCCATAGTGGAGAATACCCATTTTACATCAAGTGAGGCACCAACCTTCAATTTTTGCAACTTTCTAGAAAAGTCATAGAGTGTGTGTCACCGCACGTATGAGGGTAGGGAATGGTGAGCTACCCAACTCGCACCAATTTCAAGACTACTTTTGATCTCTTGAGTGCTAGTTTTTGTCAATCATGAGGGTGACGTCTAAAGATGAAAACTCCTTCTAAATACCGATTTGCGATTAGCTTATCTCTCTCTCTCTCAATCAGCAAGACCCATAGAAACACATCATCGTCAGCAAACGGAGCAGCATCAGAATATTGAAAGAAAAATTGATATAGTCCAAGGTTTATGTGCAACAAAGAAAAGAAAATAGGATGAGAATTAATAAAATTTATAAAATCAAGACAATACAAGTTGTGGAAAAATTGAGTGATAAAGTCCTTTGTCCATGGAGTTAGTTGTTTCATTATTTGTATTTTTATTTTAACTTATTGTAAAAAAAAAAAAAAAAAAAAAAATATCAAAAATCAAAAAAATATTGTAGTTTATTTTTGCTACCACCATGGTAAAGAAGAATTTAAAAAGAAAAATCCAAACAACAAGGAATTTGAGTAGAAAAGTTAAAAATTGTCAAATTTTGTGAAGTTTAGAAGTTCGTCATCAACAATTGAAGACCGAAGACCGAAGAGTGAAGACGTTTCTATGGTTCTTATGAGAGAGTGATATTAATTGCCGATCGGGTGAGAAGTGAGTGAGTACTCCCACCCCTTGCTAATGGTTGATTTCCTTTCTTAGAGATCACTTAAAAAGATTCTTTTGTCCACACTTGTGGAGTCTCCAGATTTTATTTCTAAGGTTATCCTTTTTACCTACAACGTGTGTGGGGATTTCTCTCTTTACTCCCGCCCGCACACATGAGAGACTAAAAAAGCGATCTTTTTGAGTGCAATTATCATAAAACCTTAATGGTGAGGCGAAGTTGAGACTTATGATCACAATCGAATCCGAATTCTTTCATATGGTATGGTTACTTCTCGCTCAGCACTTAAGGATGAGAATGCGTTCTTTGGTAGTTCTAACTTCATGTTACTAGCATGCAGAAACTCTATGTCCTCATAGCTTCTAGGATGCTTGAGACTCTTTTACACTCTGAAGTTGGAGAAGGTTTTGTGGGTACACCTCTGGTAAAGCCTCACGAGACTACAACCGTCCACTAGGGACACTTAGGGGTTTAAAGGCTTAGTGCATACGCTAAATGCATTCGAGAGACCTACGGCTGCTGGTATAGTTAGGATTTCTTCATTTCTGTTTCACTTGAGGACAAGTAAAATTCAGGTTTGGGGGTATTTGATGAGTGCCAAATAGTGCATATTTATACACCTTTTTATTGGCATTTTACTCATCTTTTGCGCTTAGAAATCGGATAGTATCCCAGATTCTTGTGTTTTCCTTGTTTTCAAGAATAAATATTTGTATTAATTAATTTTGTGTTTTTAGGTAATAAATAAAGCTCCTGAGAATCTCGAGGAGCCAAAAGAGCGAAGAATTGGAGTCAAGTGCCTAAGGAGCAAAAGCCGATGCCGCCGCGCAACGGTTGCAACCCAACAAGTAGCAACTTATCTACAAGACTTGGGCTTGAGCTAGACCCGATCCGCGACCCGGATCCGAGCCCGTCTTCTCGAGACGTTGATATTTCTTTTCTCCCTCATCCAACGGTCGCCGCCTCCACGTGCATCGAAGATCGCGCTCCCGTGCAACACCGAGATCACACCAAAACCGTCTACATCCCCGAGCCGTTCAGGATTTCACTCCTATGCATCCTATGCTCGCAGGCGAGTCCCATCAACTCCCGCCAGTACACGCCAACACCGAAGCATCCAACACCCTATACCCTAATCGACCTACCCATTTTCTCTCCATCCTTCTCTTTCTTCTCTGTTGCGTAGCTCGCAAACCCATCTCCCCGACACGTAGCGAGCTCGCAAAACCCTCACCACCACCATCTCCCTCTATCACCATCACCACCACCGACACCCGAGCCAACTACCACCCTATTTCGCCACACCCAAGTGGTGTTTATCTCTAAAATAGCTTCTCAAAACCCTAGAAGCTATGTTAAAGATAAACAATACTAGGGTTCTCTCATAAATCAATCAAGGGAGTCAGAGAAGCATGAGTAGAGCCAACAACCAAGGCGAATCGCAGTATGGGTTGAATTATTTTTCAATTAATTTTTTAAAGAATTAGGGTTTTGTTTGTTTTGGGGAATCAATTGCATGTATAAATAGAACCAAAGGGGTTGATAGAAAGCATGCTCGGGTTTAAACATCAATTAGGTTTAATTCTGTGTTCTTTGTTATTTTTATCATGTTCTAATTTAGTTGCAAGGGTTTCATTGAAACCCTAATTCTCTATTTTGTTTTTAACTCGTGAATTGTTCTTGAGTACTTAATGTTATCAAATGTCTTCAATACTAAATACCCAATGCTTTTCTCTCACGGTGTATACCAATGCCATGGATGCAATCAGTAGTTAGGTCTGGCTTGTGTTGAGTGTATTGCAGCTCAACCTTAGATACAAATGCTGATTCCCTTGACTAGTTGTACTTAATTAGACAACTAGTGCTCTCGGGTCAGCACTTTAGTATTATTAGAAGCATTACGGGAGAGATAGGTGGTGGAATTGACACCGCCCTTATCATCTCACAGACAACAAGAACCTTAACTTAGTTAATCACACAATAGGAGTTAGAGGTGGATTTGAACACCTTAGCATTCCCTTGTCATTGTTTTATACCTTAGCTTAGGTTCATCTCACTTCAACCTTAGCCGTATCGGCACAAACATTGTGTTACGTTGTCACTTGTTGAATTTCGGTTGAAGAAGCCTTAGATCACACATAAGCATCCCATTTCCCGTGGATCGACCCGTACTTGCCGTCTCCGATAGGACGCCGTGCACTTGCGGTTTATCACCGTAGGCCATAATTTATACACATTCCCGAGGCCTACCGGTGGGAAATAGGTAAGACCTATTTATACAAGTCGAGATTGAAACGCACTCCCGGCCTCATGAAGGAAGAGAGTAAAGGGTGAAATAATGGGAGGAGGTGGTAACCGCATGGTGTTTAATGGTGGAAAACGTTTTCACCATTATTTCCTCATTTATTTGACCGCTTTATTCCTTTTCACGCTTTCTTAATGTGAGCGTAGTGTACGCCGCAGTTTGTCAGGACCGCCAAACCAAAACCCCGGAAAGCATCCCCGGTTTGTGTTGATGTCTCGAGTGTTGGTTGCATCTCGAATGCAAATGGCGCTGCTAGTGGCGCGTGTGGCATGTGCGGAATGCCTTTGTTGCGGGTTGCACCTTGAGTGCAAGTGGTAATGCCGAGTTTGCTAGTGGCGTGTGTGGCATGTGCCAATGGCGTGTGTGGAATGCCTTGGTGGTAGGTTGCACGGTTTGCAAATTAGGCTACCAGCGTGTGTGTTTGGCATGTGCCAATGGCACGTGCGGAATGCCTTGGTGGTAGGTTGTACGGTTTGCAAGTTAGGCTACCAGCGTGTGTGTTTGGCATGTGCCAATGGCATGTGCGGAATGCCTTGGTGGTAGGTTGCACGGTTTGCAAGTTAGGCTACCGGCGTGTGTGTTTGTCATGTGCCAATGGCATGTGCGGAATGCCTTGGTGGTAGGTTGCACGGTTTGTAAGTTAGGCCACCCCGGCGCAAGCGTTTGGTATGTGTCAATGGCACGCATGGCCATTAGGGCTATGTCATGGTAGGAAATCTACCAGCGATGCGTGTTGGCATGTGCCAATGGCGTGCGTGGCCAACTTGGGTCGCGCCATGGTGGGAAAAGCTACCAGCGATGCGTGTTGGCATGCTCGGCCATTAGGGTCGTGGCCTGGTGAGAAAAGCTACCAGCGAGCGTGTCGGCATGTGCCAATGACATGCGTGGCCAATTTGGGTCGCGTCTTAGTAGAAAAAGCTACCAGCGAGCGTGTTGGCATGTGCCAATGGCATGCGGGCCAATTTGGGTCGCGCCTTGGTAGGAAAAAGCTACCAGCGATGCGTGTTGGCATGTGCCAATGACATGTGTGGCCAATTCGGGTCGCGTCTTGGTAGGAAAAGCTACCAGCGAGCGTGTTGGCATGTGCCAATGGCATGCGTGGCCAATTTGGGTCGCGCCTTGGTAGGAAAAAGCTACCAGCGATGCGTGTTGGCATGTGCCAATGACATGTGTGGCCAATTCGGGTCGCGTCTTGGTAGGAAAAGCTACCAGCGAGCGTGTTGGCATGTGCCAATGGCATGCGTGGCCAATTTGGCCTAGGTTGCATGGTTTGCAAGCCTAGGTGCTGGGCGCTACTTTGGCATGGCGCGGCTAGGGCCAAGCTAAGGGGGTTTGGCTTGGCGTGGCGTGACCGGCGTAAGAGCTAGGGCCAAGGCAAGAGTGTGTTTGGCATGGCGCGGCTAGCTCGGGCTAAGTGTGGCCGGCATGATTTGCCATTGGAACGGAGAGGTGCTGCTAGCTTAGGCTAGGTGTTGCGGGCATGATTTGC
Organism: Papaver armeniacum; assembly: GCA_023531295.1. NCBI lineage: Eukaryota > Viridiplantae > Streptophyta > Magnoliopsida > Ranunculales > Papaveraceae > Papaver > Papaver armeniacum. The sequence goes on from JAJJWW010017401.1 coordinate 182,573, forward strand.
CATTGGCATGGAGGTGCGCTAGCATGGTTGGCATGCTTTCGGCGCATTTGGTATGGTCTGGCATGATTTGCCATTGGCATGGAGGTGCGGCTAGCATGGTTGGCATGCTTCGGCGGTTTGGTATGGTCGGGCATGATTTTCCATTGGCATAGAGATGCGCTAGCATGGTTGGCATGCTTGGCGCATTTGGTATGGTCGAATGCTTTGCCATTGGCATAGAGATGCGGCTAGCATGGTTGGCATGCTTCGAGCGGGTTTGGTATGGTTGGCATGCTTTGCCATTGGCATAGAGGGTGCGGCTAGCATGGTTGGCATGCTTGGCTGGCGTTTGGTATGCCCGGCATGATTTGCCATTGGCATAGAGATGCGGCTAGCATGGTTGGCATGCTTCGACGCGCTTGGTATGGGTGGCATGCTTTGCCATTGGCATGGAGGTGCGCTAGCTTAGGGCTAGGTGTGGTCGGCATGATTTGCCATTGGCCTTCTTGGGAATTAGGGTTTTGTTCGTTTGTAACCCTAATTTGAAAAAATACCTCCTATTAATTCTCGACTACATGCATTGAATGTCCTAATAAATGTGTCACCGGTGACATTAGGTTATTTGGGATTTTACGGTTTTACCCTTTGTTTAAAAACCACCATCAACATTAAGTCCCCCGCTTAGCTCGGAACAGAGCTTTGTTGCGAGGTAAGCATAAGATGGTGACAAACTATCAACAAGAAATCAGAAAGAAAAATTGAGGAGGCTCGTCGACCTTTTATAAATAGGATTTGGAATCCTTGCCTCTCGGCGCTTTGCGCAAATCGGGAGGTCGGCACGATTGGGAAGTTAGTGTCGTGAGAGACGGGAAGTCGGGCGGCATTGAGAAGTTGTTGCGAGTTGGGAAGCTGAGCGTGCTAGCTGGTGGGACCGGCACAAGGTGGGGAAGCTGTGCGCGCTTGTCGGGCGTGGCTTGGGCGGACATTGGGAAGTTGTTGCGAGTTGGGAAGCTGAGCGTGCTAGCTGGTGGGACCGGCACAAGGTGGGGAAGATGTGCGCGCTTGCTGGCGTGGCTTGGGCGGTCATTGGGAAGTTGGCGTGGGCTTGATGGGACCGGTGAAAACAAGGAGGGAGTAGGTGTTTCTTCATACAACAAAGTTTCCTTATTTCGCCTTCCTTTACACGCAGCTTCAATCAGGGCATTATTCATGCTAAAATCCGAAAGTGTTATGTTCCTCATTGCTTCCTTTCCTTTTCAAGGTTCCGTATTCATACCCAACATAATTGTATCGTCTCCTCGTTTGAGAAAAAGGGTTCTTCTTGTCGAGTTTCTCTCTTTGTCATGTCGCACAGATATGAATCATCTTCTAACCAAATTTGATTCTCCGGTGAAGGCGCGAGGTCCGACTTGCAAAAGTACCCCGACTAGGGTTATTCGGGCTAAGAAGATCATACGGTATGTTTTCTTCTTCTTCTTCTCGTTTCGTGTTATCCTCTTTTATATGTGTATAGATATGATGGAACCGGATCATTTTCCCCATCTTTTGCAAAGTGTGTGATGGGACCCTCCAGGATGGTCGCGCCTTTAACTCTTCGGAAAAAGGACTTCAGACTTGGCGGAGATCGATCTTATTCTCTTGAGGAGGCATTGGTTGGGATTGAATCTCCGTTCCACGAAGCTAGTGAAATCGTTAAGGACCTCCCTTCCATCTATCCCCATGAAGAAAAGGTGCGTGTTCGGACTTTCTTGGGTTCAGTGAGCATGGAAGAGGGGTTTCAGTGTGGCAAAGCCTTTCCTCGATCCAGGTATGGGGCGGATCGGACTGTTTCTAGGTTGAAACGACGGAAAAGTGAACGTGTGGTGGCCTTGGAGGAGAGAGCCATGATTCTTGACTCTGATGTGGATGAATCAAAGAACTTTCTCCGAAGTGTAGCTGAGAAAACCTTCGAAGGAGCATATGACGGAAACGAGATACCCTCTGAAGTTGATGCTAAAGGTGTCGTTGGTGATACCGGAAGGGTCATGGTGGCGTGTCTTTGGACGGGTCGTCGGGAGGACGCTGTGCCACTGTGGTTGCTTCGGGATGGGATGTTGAGGTTGTTGCTGCTGCTAACACCGTTAAATGGAACCTTTGTTGCCCGAGGGATTGCTGGGGGAAGTGCTTGAAGATAGTCTTACCCGAGGGGACTTGTACCGTCCTTCGATGGCTAGTTCTCCCTTTTGTTTTTTTCGTTAGCTGCTTTAGTTCCCCTGGTGTCCCCTTTCTCTTTTTTTTTTGTAAGCTCGTCTTTTCCTTCTTCTTTGCCAGTCAACATTTTGCTTCATACATATTTTTGAAAGAGGTTGTGGTATAATGGCTATGCAATGGTTTTCTGGGTTTATCTGATGTATTTCTCTGATATCTGGAGGATTCGCTTGGAAAGAGATGTATTTATGTTTGTTTTATTTTTTTGACAAAAGGGAATCCCTAGGGAAAAATACAAACGGTGTATTCATCTTGGGAATTACAACTATTAAGAGGAATTGTTAAAGGAAATACTAAAAGAGGAGTGATTGGGAAGTACAAAGATTTTAGGGATTGGATTCCTTGAGCCATCGCGAGTGAATTATCACGCCTCGGGTGTGTCTCAGATTGATGAGCTTGCAATATCCTCCCAAAAGGATATCCGCAACCGGATACAGCCTCGTCTTCTCCTTCATTGGGCAAATCCATTTTTACCGTCATCCTCCCAACTTGAAACGAGCTTTCCTTAACCACTACATCTCCAATTGAAAACGGTTCGGACGTCAGTGCAACCGTTTGAGTCTTGGCTTCGTTGTCTTTAATAGAAGTTTCCAAGCTTCTTGCAAAGTGTTCAAATGGTCCATCTCCCCATTCACATTTATTGACAGCGTTGGTGCCAGTAATCGCGCCGAGTCCCCATGACAGGACTGGGGAAGGAAAGACTGGTTGCTGAGAAAAAGGTTGCTTGGTCGACTTACTTGCATTTGAAGACCATGAGCTAGCGCCAACGGGTCCTCTCTAGGATGTCCTGGGTTCCTTCAATAGATCGTTGATGTGATAACACGTGGGATGATTTGTTGGGAATTCCTTCGGCGTGAACGTCGGCAGAGGGTTTACATCCAATTTCTCTTTGTTGTCGAGCACCCATAAGCGTCCCAATATCATGTCATGATCTAGTTCTTTGACAATGTGGAATTTGCTATGCATTATAGCGTCTCCCATCTTGATTTCTAGGTTGATGTAGCCATACGCGTTCAAAGTTTCTCCTCTCAAGCTCTTAATCACAGACGTGGAATAGGTAGCATCTTGTTTTGTAAATCCCGCTTTGCCTTTAGTGTCTTGAAAGTAATGATGTTGTGGTCAGAGGTCGTGTCGATGAGCGTGTCGTCAAATTCGTTACCTCTTAAACGGGACGTGGTCAGCAGTCCCCAGTTTTCCTTTCCGCATGTTTGGGAAGCTTGGGCCCCTGGCGTGGTTTCCGAGGAGAGAAAAAGTCATTTGCTTAGGATACAACACGATTGAGAGTCATGAAAATATCTTGGCGCCGCACCTTGGAAAGATAGAGAATTTCGCATACATGTTGCATCATGGATTGTACGAGTCTCATGTACTGGGAGTCAGGAGGACCCGCAGTTTCTTATTGGGAGTGGGTATCGATGCACTCTTTCATCTCCCGGTTGGAGTCCTCCCGCTTCTATTCTTTCTTTGAAAATATGCTTTTAGTCTCGTTGCAATCGCTGGTCGGGTGGTGAACGAACTGTGGTAGTGGCAAGTACTTGGGGTTCGTCATTTCGGCCTTAGTTGGTAGACGTCCGGGAGGTGGGGTACGATAATATCATCTTGAACCCGGTGCTTCTAGGAGGTCAATCACCTCCTCGATGGGAAACAGGAAATCAAAGGTATTTCCTTCGGTCTCATGATGCCGCATATGAGTTTCGTGACGGCCTTTCGTGGCGGGGTTCCGCTGCGCCGCGCTTCACGTTTTGGCCGGGTGGCTTGTAGTTGGGGCTTTCCTTTTTCCCCTTTCGTTTACTATGTTCATGGAGGATGGCCGCATTAAATTCTTGGCTTCGATGAGGCGTCTACTCCCGCGAGTTTCACGCGTGTCTTCGGTTCGATTTGGCCTAGCTCTTTCCAAGTAATGCCGGTGTTGTTGTTGCGAGATCGTCCGGCGGCTTCATGGACTTCTGGAGAACGTTTGAAAGCGCAAGTTTTCTAGCAGGGCGCAGTAAATTGGAACCATACAATTGATGCATGCGTTCACCAGCTTGTTGCTCGTCACGTTTTGGTCGTGACAATGAGTGCTTGAACCCCGAACCTTTTGACGAAATCATTCGGATGTTCATTATCCCATCGGTACATTCTTCCGAGGTCCGAGAAAGTAACTTGTTGATACACTAAGAAGTATTTCTTGTAAAACGCAGGTGACCATGCCACTCCAATTGGGAATGCTGTTCGATGGGATGTTGTTGTACCATGTATACGCCCTTCCAATAAGTGATTTTTAGAATTCCCTTAAACGAAGAACGTGATTATATTCATGTTCACCTAGGATTCCAGAAACGAGAGACATGCTCACGTGCATTCCGTACCATCGCACGGGGTAAATTGAGGAGAAGAGTACCCCCTTGGGAGAGGGATTCTCACGCATTTCGGATGGGTAAGGGGTTGGTGATGATGCACGTCCAACTCATCATTCTTGATTCGGTTGCCGGAGGAGTTGTTCCAAATCTTCTCTCGTGACGGTTGGCGGCTGATTTCTTTCCAACGGATTCTAGCGCGAGTTCCCTCATCCGTGGAGGTGTGCTCCGCCTGAGGTGTCAAGGCCGGGGTTGTTGGAGACGTTTCTAAGCGGCTCTTTAGGGACGCGACTCACGTGGTAGTCTCTCTGTCAGGGTCTTGAGAAAGATGAGTACCTCCTTCTGCGTTGAAACCATATCCGTCTGGGCTCTGGCTAGCATCTCTTGTCGTTCCATCAAATCAGCGATGGTGACGTAAGGACGACTTCCTCTGGTCCCTCCGGTCTCTCGTCCCGTCGGCGGGGTAGTTGGAACCTTAGTTGTGGTCGGAGGCGCCATGCTAGACGAAGCATTTGGGATCGTAGCGGCGGCCCTAGCCATGGTGACTGGTGGCGTGACACCCGAAGAGATATTTTCGTTGCCATGATTAGAGGGTGGCATGACAGAGACACTAGAGGAGGCAGCGGCTCGCCCCGGTGATTGGCGGTGTTACACTTGAGGGAGTGCATTCGATGTCGCCGTTGTCAGGTGATGCAACAACGTTATTGGGAGAGACGCTAACATCGTGGGATGCGTCGGTGGCCGGTGTTCTCGGCACCGCTCCGACTCCGAGTTCCACCATGTTGGGATTTGACGTTCGGGGAAACGAAATCGAGTCGGAGTTGGTATTGTAACCGATAGATCAATCCTCCCGCCGTGGTCGCCAATTGTTTATGGGTGAAAATCGTTCCGCCTCGATTTCGGTAAATTCGGTAAGTGAGTGAGAAACTGGTTTAAACCCTAAACAAATGTGCTCGCACGTGAGCACTTTATAGGTTCGAGAGATCAATCTGCACAAGTCCGGCCTAAACCAAGAGATGGCCGTTCCGGACTTGCTTCGGTCCACAAAGTGGAGGAGAAGGGTTGATTTGGGGAGGGAAGCAAAGAAAGGTGTTGAGACCGAATACTGCGGGGAGAGTAGTGTCTCGACTTCAGATCGTAAAGTGAAAGCTTAGGAAGCTTGCAAGATATGAAAGCTTTTTGGAGAGCTTGCAAAGTTGCCTTTTTGAGAGTGTTGTATTTTTCTCCTGACCGAGACTTGTTGTGGGGTGGAAATAGGTAAGACCTATTTATACAAGTCGAGATTGAAACGTACTCTGGCCTCATGAAGGAAGAGAGTAAAGGGTGAAATAATGGGAGGAGGTGGTAACCGCATGGTGTTTAATGGTGAAAACGTTTTCACCATTATTTCCTCATTTATTTGACCGCTTTATTCCTTTTCACGCTTTCTTAATGTGAGCGTAGTGTACGCTGCAAGCTGTGACCCCAAACCAAAACCCTGGAAAGCGTCCCCCAGTTTGTGTTGATGTCTCGAGTGTTGGTTGCATCTCGAATGCAAATGGCGCTGCTAGTGGCGCGTGTGGCATGTGCCATTGGCATGTGCGGAATGCCTTTGTTGCGGGTTTCACCTTGAGTGCAAGTGGTAATGCCAGAGCTGCTAGTGGCGTGTGTGGCATGTTCCAATGGCGTGTGTGGAATGCCTTGGTGGTAGGTTGCACGGTTTGCAAGTTAGGCTACCAGCGTGTGTGTTTGGCATGTGCCAATGGCATGTGCGGAATGCCTTGGTGGTAGGTTGCACGGTTTGCAAGTTAGGCTACCAGCGTGTGTGTTTGTCATGTGCCAATGTCATGTGCGGAATGCCTTGGTGGTAGGTTGCACGGTTTGCAAGTTAGGCCACCAAAGGCGTGTGCGTTTGGCATGTGTCAATGGCACGCATGGCCATTAGGGCTATGTCATGGTAGGAAAGCTACCCGGCGATGCGTGTTGGCATGTGCCAATGGCGTGCGTGGCCAACTTGGGTCGCGCCCGGTGGGAAAAGCTACCAGCGATGCGTGTTGGCATGTGCCAATGGCATGCTCGGCCATTAAGGCCGTGGCCTGGTGAGAAAAGCTACCAGCGAGCGTGTCGGCATGTGCCAATGACATGCGTGGACAATTTGGGTCGCGTCTTGGTAGAAAAAGCTACCAGCGAGCGTGTTGGCATGTGCCAATGGCATGCGTGGCCAATTTGGGTCGCGCCTTGGTAGAAAAAAAGCTTCAATGATGCGTGTTGGCATGTGACAATGACATGCGTGGCAAATTCGGGGTCGCGTCTTGGTAGGAAAAGCTACCAGCGAGCGTGTTGGCATGTGCCAATGGCATGCGTGGCCAATTTGGGTCGCGCCTTGGTAGGAAAAAGCTACCAGCGATGCGTGTTGGCATGTGCCAATGACATGCGTGGCCAATTCGGGTCGCGTCTTGGTAGGAAAAGCTACCAGCGAGCGTGTTGGCATGTGCCAATGGCATGCGTGGCCAATTTGGCCTAGGTTGCATGGTTTGCAAGCCTAGGTGCGGGCGCAACTTTGGCATGGCGCGGCTAGGGCCAAGGTAAGGGTGTTTGGCTTAGCGTGGCGTGACCAGCGTAGCTAGGGCCAAGGCAGAGTGTGTTTGGCATGGCGCGGCTAGCTCGGGCTAAGTGTGACTGGCATGATTTGCCATTAGAACGGAGGTCCGGCTAGCTTAGGCTAGGTGTGGCTAGCATGATTTGCCATTGGCATGGAGGTACGGCTAGCATGGTTGGCATGCTTCGGCGCGTTTGGTATGGCTGGCATGATTTGCCATTGGCATGGAGGTGCGGCTAGCATGGTTGGCATGCTTCGGCGCGTTTGGTATGGCTGGCATGATTTTCCATTGGCATAGAGATGCGGCTAGCATGGTTGGCATGCTTCGACGCGTTTGGTATGGTCGGCATGCTTTGCCATTGGCATAGAGGTGCGGCTAGCATGGTTGGCATGCTTCGGCGCGTTTGGTATGGCTGGCATGATTTGCCATTGTCATAGAGATGCGGCTAGCATGGTTGGCATGCTTCGACGCGTTTGGTATGGCTGGCATGCTTTGCCATTGGCATGGAGGTGCGGCTAGCTTAGGCTAGGTGTGGTGGCATGATTTGCCATTGCACCATGGGAATTAGGGTTTTGTTCGTTGTAACCCTAATTTGAAAAAATACCCCCTATGAATTACTGACTACATGCATTGAATGTCCTAATAAATGTGTTACTGGTGACATTAGGTTATTTGGGATTTTACGGTTTTACCCTTTGTTTAAAAACCACCATCAACAACAAGCTATCCTTGTCTTGTATTTAAAGAGAAAATACTAATGAGAAAACATACCTGATTTCTCTTCTTCTCTTTCATGCTTTGTCCACTACGGGAAAAATCATCATTGACGACACTTTATTAGCGTTGTAGTACCCCTACGACAACGCTTTTTTATGCATTGTGTAGGTGGGGTATTGTAGAAAGTCCAAGCTTTTCTACAATACTTGACTAAGAGTTGTAAAGGGTGATGTGATTCATGGTTCCACAATATTGTGGCGAAGTTGTGATTCTCTTTCGATTTTTTTTGAAAGCCTAACACAACCCTTTTGCTTGTGTTGTAGGACTATTTTACACAACAAAGGATGCGTATCGTAAAAATATGTAACACAACACTTGTATAAGTTGAAAGTCTATTTTAGACAACCTAGGATGTGTATCGTAAAAATATGTAACACAACACTTGTATAAGTCGAAGGACTATCTTAAACAACTTAGGATGTGTATTGTAGAAATATGTAACAACTCTTATTAATATTATGAATAAGATTTGCACGACATTTGTTAGAGTTGTAGAACTATGTTGGACAAAGCACCTAGTTATGTCGTAAAGACATTCTTTCACAACCTTTGGTTTTTGTAGTTGAAATATGGAACACAACTCTTATTAGAAGTTGTGTGCATATAACTATATTGAAGAAAAAAATTATAGTTGAAACCGAATTGCCGAAAGTATTTCACATTCATAATTTCATATTAACACACCGATGTAACACATTTACATTCATTCTAAGTTACCATACCAAGTGTTAAACACATATCCAAAAAATGGCAGTAATATAGATGCTTGTTACAAAAATTTGACTCCAAAAATGTTATGAAGATTAAGATTTCTCTCGAGAACACTATTCTACATCATCACTAGCATACTTGAACTCAAGTCGGCATGTAGACATGAGCATCATCCACATGAGGAGTAATCACACACACACTGTAGGCTCGTCAGTTCAAAAAAGTACTTGCAAGGTCATCAGTCCGACAAAGATCTAAACCTTCACCCTGCAACCCATATTCTATGCTATCTTCTTCAGATCAATTGCATGCATCAAGTTCATTCTTCTTGAGTGGATTTTCAAAATATCCCATTGAGACTACAAGAAGATGTGAAATAAAAATCATGAGACGCTGGCTAAGAGTAAATCATAAAAACAAACCAATATGGCCAGACTGATCACAATTTACTATGGGGAAAACAGTGAAACTGTAATTTGAAGTCATTTATACCTTTATGTTTAGATCATTCCATCTTTTATGTTTAGATTATTCCATCTTCCATCTTATCTCGTTAATTTGAATCAGTAAGCCTCTAAGATGTCCGGTCGCAAAGGAACACAAACAATGTAGCTAGTCCCAAACCCGGAAAGTGAGGATATTAGATTGTTTTGACGTGGTGAGTGACAAGATAAATTTTTACAACACTTGTAGTTGCATTCCTAATTACATGGCATGTAGATGTCCGGTGGGGGCACCTTTTGTTTTGATCTTGTTCTCAGAGTAATAGCTGCAACACCGGAATGTATGCGTAAGTATCCATGATTAGCACAGTCAAAAAGAAAATATATTAGGAAATGGAAAATTGCAACTATTTGGTAGTACCTGTGGATCCAATGGTTTCAGGAATTCCCACAAGTGGATGCCATGGCGGTGTAGTTTTCCCCATTCTTAATCCTTCCAAACTTTACTAAAGAGATCGTTGGTTGGCCATCCGGAAATTATATCTCCACTTCGTAATGCAAAAGCACCATGTCCCGATCCATCAACGTAAAACCAGCTTAATACAACAAGTTTTTTTCCGTAAGTCTTAGTATAAACATTGATATGAACACCGTCGTTACCGCTTCTGTGTCAAAATAGGCTAATCTTTCCATTCGCAGCAGGTTATGTCAAATGCATTCGGCAGGAAACATGGATTTCGGTTTGCTCCGGTCTTTACGCTTTTTTGCTGCACAAGCTCTTTCTTTGCAAGCCCCAAGCATAATTAGCCTTTTCCTGTAAACAACCTTTTCCTGGTGACGACGGAGACGGCAGTGAAGGTGGGGATAGCGAAGAAAAAGGTGTGTCTTTTCATGTAAATAAAATCAACAAAAACTAGTCAACACCCAAATCAGATGAGATACACAAATTTTGGGTGAAAAACATATTGATTATTACCATAAGTCGGACTAGGTTAACGCGCACTAGTTTCACTTGCATAAAAATTTATATCTTACATATCAAGAGAAGGCAAAAGTCTAGCACAAAGAGACATTGTATTAAGGAGTTCGGGCTTGCGCTCTGCATAGATGCTTGTGATGCACCAGCGATTATATCTCTTTGGGTAAGCAGCCCTTCATAGTACAGCTGCTCGGCAGACACCACTAGGTTCCATGGAAATTCCACGTTGAGATACGTGACTGTTTACCTGCCCAAAAAAAAAAGAGAAAAATAAAGCAGTTAGCTGCCTAACCAAATATTGAAATAACTTCTTTTATAACTGCAGGGGGTCTTCTAGGCTTCTAGTGCTTTGCTATGAAGGCATAACTAAGAAAGGCCAAGTATTTGAGTGTCTAGATCAACTAACATTCCCCAAACAAATTCAGGTTAAACAAAATCAATGTCTTATAAACCAACATTACTAAATACTTAACAACATCGACTAGAATTCATGCCATTACCTGAACAACAGCTTCATGAAACTTCTATTCTTGTATGTCTCTTGCTAACAACAGCTTATAAGATGCAAAATAGAAGGTAACAGATGCATCTCCAACTCGCTGCACACATCTTTATAATCCATTCACAGCTCCATCTTGCCAATTCTGAATCTCAACCTCTCTTTATGGTCACTGTTTGAGACCATTACCACCATCACAGTTCACTGTCTCTTGCAATATCATGGGACAACTCATAATCGAACACAAACACATTCAGTCATTCATACGCACCCATTCCGCAACAACAATTTCATCCCTAATCCTAGACAGAAGAAGAATGAAAAAGAAACAATCATAATCAGTACAAGAAACAAAACAATAAATCACCCAAACTCAAGGGTAATAAGTCATTTCCAAGGGAATCGAAACTGAAAAGTAAGAAAAACAAAAATCACAACAAGGGTTTTGAAGAATTATACCGACTGGTCATGAGATTATTGAGGCCGGCTGGAAGCAAAATTGCAATTAGATCTCCTACCATCAATAACAAGACTTGATCCAAACAATCCCTAGTTACATACACTTGGCAACTCTTATCTAAGAATCCGAAACAATTACTCAAAATGTGATAATTGATTAACAAGTACAAGCAACAGGAAATCAAATAAATTAAATTACAACGGAAAATAAAAAGGACCACCCAAAATTTCGTGATAACTAGCTCAAGACATGTCCATTAATGAGAGACGCTCTATTTTTGTTGAATTATCTTATCGTAGCTAACAAGCGAAGAAAGGAAAAACTGGTGTGAATGGAACAAAAACTAAAGAATTCCACTTCTATTTTCTCAAAAGTGGTATCACGGGGGTAAAATAATTTGAAAACAAATGGAACCTCGCCATCTCTAAATTGTCATCTCGATTGAAAATTTCGAATCGGATGAGAATATTACATTACCTTTCACATTATGAAACGAAAAGGAAGTAAAGTATACTCATTCTATGGGTTCTTCGACTCGATCCACTTTCACCTAACAAAGGACTACTTAATATCAAACTAATCTACAAATTCCAAAGGATTACTTGTTTCATTCCTCATACCCTTGACCTTAGGACTCAACAATACTCAGTTTCAAGACTTGATTGTCAAAAAACTTATAAGCTCTTTCCATACTACTCAAACACCTTTCAACCGGGTAATCCCCATAACTTCCACAAGGTTTACAACCAACAAAATGAGTAACAAATGACCATTTCTCATCACCTAGACCAGGATGATATTTATCCATCATCTCTTCGTACCGTTCGACTAACCCCGCCCAATACCCATGTAGATAATAAGCATTCTCAAGAAACACCTTATTCATCCACACATATTTCGTGAAATCAATAAATAAATCAATTTCTGTGAAATCAATAAATAAATCAATGCCGACTAATCGTCAACCTCAAATGCAGGTCTCCCTTTCAAATTCGCAGTTAAGATCTTACCATCTTCGTCCACGAATTTTACCTTTTGGACCCATTGGTGCCCATGCATCAAGCAAATCTAATGACCATTGACTCAGGATCACTAAAAGTAACCTAATAACCAGAAAATCAAGCAAAAGTGTCAGTATTGATCAAGATTATGAAAAAGTAACATAAACCCACAATGAAGATGAAAAAAATACTTACAAATCCATATCCTTTCGATCTCGCCCGTATTCTCACATTCGGCATCAGGACAAGCACATCGACCTACGCAGATTCTTCCTTGTATTTCAATGGCAAAAGCTTGAAATCTATAATTACCCATGTGGTCCTTCCCTTTTATCACAAAGCCACAAAGACCAAAGATCAACACCTGTCAATCCAATCGATTATCAAACCAACAACACTAGCATATCACCATTCTCGCTATAATTTCCTTTTTCACAACCAAATAAGATACGAGAAATCCCTAATTTCAACTCAATCAAAAACTAAAACCAATTAATATTAAAAAAACCCATAAAATTTCAACCTAATCTCGAAAAACGAATTACCCATCAACAATTTTAAAACAAATCCTTAGCTGAAAAAGGAGGAAAAAAACAATCTTCAAAATTCTAAACTCCTCGAGATCATCATTGGAGTTAAAACTGGCAAATAAAGATAGATCTCAGTAAACATCGAAATAACAACGAATCGTACTTTCTTGATGATACTGAAGTTTAAAGAGAGTTAAAAAGAGTGATTTCGTGTTACTGGTTTGGTTGAAAGAGAGAGAGAGACATGTAGGTGGGTGATTTACTAGTGTGAGAAACGAGATCTAGTTTAGCAAAAGATGCAGGAGAAGAGGAAATGGAGATGGGATAGAGAAAGGAGGCAGAGAGATAGATTTAGGGTGTTCACTAGAAACCATGAATTTCTTCACCTATCTACCGATAAAAACGACTGCATCTCCATCTTCATTTCCAATCCATTCATCATCAATTAATTGATGTGAGATTTGGTTTCCTTTGTTCGGATGTAGAATTTAAGTTAGGGTTTTTTTTTTTTCTCGAGGGAGGGAAGATGAGAATCGAGAGAAAATGAGTGAATGAAGATAAGTGAGAGAAAACGAAAATCGTTTTATCTAAAAGAATTAGAACGGCTAAGATGTGATATGATGGGTTCATACGGATTAAGAAAAATATTTGGACGGTATAGATTGAAGTTAAGAGTGTCATGCGGATCAAGAAAATGTGTTTTCTTTGTGCTTTCTCTTTGTGTTAATACGAACTCATGTTTTCGGTTTAATTATCAATCTTCGACAAGAAAAAAATCTAAAAAAAATATTAATAAATTTAGGACATTTTTATCGACATTCTGATATAAAAAAATCCAGAAAATGTATAAGAATGAAAATGAAAATGAATTCGATAATTGGTGTGTTTCTTTGTGTTTTTGTGCTTTCTGTTTGTGCTTCTGGTTTGCATTTCGACTAGTCACATAGGTCATGAAGTAATTTTAACAAGTCATACAGGTAATGAAGTAGCTTTAGTTCACACTGGTAAACTCAGGTTATCAGATTTGAACATCACAGGATCAAAGATGACTAGAGTTGGACCTAAGTTTCTCATTCGGGTGAATCAAGATGAAATTTATCATATTTGAACATCCTGTGGTCAAAGATTACTAGACTGGACTGAAGTTTCTCAATCGATGAATCAAGATGCAATATATCTGATTTGAACATCCCGGGTTTTCGAAATTGATGAATATGAAGTTTAGTGTCGATTCGAACTTCAAATGTGGTATAACAAAATACAAATTATGAAACAAGAAGCTCTGAGAGGTTTCTGACTTTAAACTTAGTATGATACATCATCAAAATCGATAAGTATGAAGCTCAATGCCGATTTGAACTTCAAACTTGGTATAATAGCATACAATCTATGAACCAAGAAGTTCTGAGAGGGTTCTGACTTCAAACTTAGCATGATACATCATCAAATTGACTACTCTAAGTCGAAACTTGGTAAGAACGACAAATCCATCCATTTACAAAGTAAGATTCCTTGAAATATTCTATGAAACCTTAAATAAACCTTATTTCTTCATATTGTATACGTACCAGGATCCGAGATCGAAACCTCGGCCGCGAGTTAACTACTCTAAGTCGTAACCTTGGTAAGAATGACGAATCCATCCATTTACAGGTAAGATTCCTTGGTATATTATATGAAACATTAAAAACCTTATTTCTATATATTCTATGTATACCATGCTCAGAGATCGAAACCTGGCCGTGAGTTGACTACTCTAAGTCAAAAACTGGGTAAAAATGACGAATCCATCCATTTACAGGTAAGATTCCTTCGGTATATTCTACGAAACCTTAAACAAACCTTATTTATGCATATTCTATGCATACCATGCTCCGAGATCGAAACCTGGCCGCGAGTTGACTACTCTAAGTCAGAAACTTGGTAAGAACGACGAATCCATCCATTTACAGGTAAGATTCCTTCGAAATATTCTACGAAACCTTAAACAAACCTTATTTCTTCATATTGTATGCGTACAAGGATCCGAGATCGAAACATGGCCGCGAGTTAACTACTCTAAGTTAGAAACTTGGTAAGAATGATGAATCCATCCATTTACAGGTAAGATTCCTTCGATATATTCTATGAAACCTTAAATAAACCTTATTTCTTCATATTGTATGCGTACTGTGATCCGAGATCGAAACCTGGCCGCGAGTTAACTACTCTAAGTCGAAACTTGGTAAGAATGACGAATCCATCCATTTACGGGTAAGATTCCTTCGAGATATTATATGAAACATTAAAAAACTTATTTCTACATATTCTATGTATACCATGCTCGGAGATCGAAACCGGCCGTGAGTTGACTACTCTAAGTCAAAACTGCAAAAATGATTTAATCCATCCATTTACGAGTAAGATTCCTTCAGATATTCTACGAAACCTTAAACAAAACCTTATTTATGCATATTCTATGCATACCATGCTCCGAGATCGAAACCTGGCCGCGAGTTGACTACTCTAAGTCAGAAACTTGGTAAGAACGACGAATCCATCCATTTACATACCAAACCCTATTTATGCATATATGTATGCATACCAGGCTCCGAGATCGAAACCTGGCCGCGATTTGACTACTCTAAGTCAAAAACTTGGTAAAAAGGACGAATTCATCCATTTACAGGTAAGATTCCTTCGAAATATTCTATGAAACCTTAAACAAACCTTATTTCTTCATATTGTATGCGTACCAGGATCCGAGATCGAAACTTTTCCCCGAGTTAACTACTTTAAGTCAGAAACTTGGTTAGAACGACGAATACATCCATTTACAGGTAAGATTCATTCGATATATTCTAAGAAACCTTAAAAAAAACCCTATTTCTGCATATATGTATGCGTACCAGGATCCGAGATCGAAACCTGGCCGCGATTTAACTACTCTAAGTCAGAAACTTGGTAAGAATGACGAATCCATCCATTTACAGGTAAGATTCCTTCGATATATTCTAAGAAACCTTAAACAAACCCTATTTATGCATATATGTATGCATACCAGGCTCGGAGATCGAAACCTGGCCGCGAGTTGACTACTCTAAGTCAAAAGCTTGGTAAGAACGAAGAAACCATCCATTTACAGGTAAGATTCCTTTGAAATATTCTACGAAACCTTAAACAAACCTTATTTCTGCATATAGTATGCATATCAGGCTCAGAGATCGAAACATGGCCGCGAGTTGACTACTATAAGTCAAAAACTTGGTAAAAATGACGAATCCATCCATTTACAGGTAAGACTCCTTCGGAATATTCCCCGAAACAGTAAACAAACCATATTCGGCATATTGTATGCATACCATGGCTCGAGATCGAAACCGCCGTGAGTGGACTACTATAAGTCGGAAACTTCGTAAGAACGATGAATCCATCCATTTACAGGTAAGATTCCTTCGTAATATTTCCCGAAACATTAAACAAGCCCTATTATGTCATATTGTATGCATACTCTGCCCGAGGTCGAAACACGGCCGGAGTGGACTACTATAAGTAGGAAATTTCGTAAGAACGATGAATTCATCCATTTACAGTAAGATTCCTTAGGAATATTCTCCAAACATTAAACAAACCATATTTTAGCATATTGTATGCATACCATGGCTCCGGGATTGAAACCTCGGATGGGGAGTGGACTACTACAAGTAGGAAATTTCGTAAGAACGATGAATTCATCCATTTACAGGTAAGATTCCTTGAATATTCTCCGAAACATTAAACAAACCATATTTTGGCATATTGTATGCATACCATGGCTCCGGGATCGAAACCTGGCCAGGAGTGGATTACTATAAGTAGGAAATTTCGTAAGAACGATGAATCCATCCATTTACAGGTAAGATTCCTTCGGAATATTCCCCGAAACATTAAACAAACCATATTCGGGCATATTTTATGCATACCATGGCTCCGGATCGACACTGGCCGTGAGTGGACTACTATAAGTAGGAAACTTCGTAAGAACGATGAATCCATCCATTTACGGGTAAGATTCCTTCGTAATATTTCCCGAAACCTTAAACAAGCCCCATTATGTCATATTGTATGCATACCCTGGCTCCGAGGTCGAAACCTGGCCAAGAGTGGACTACTATAAGTCGGAAACTTGGTAAGAACGATGAATCCATCCATTTACATCACATGCTTAAAGATTACTAGAGTTGGACCTGAGTTTCTCATTCGGAAGAACTGAGAATGAAATTTATTAGATTTGAACATCACAGGTCCAAAGATTACTAGAGTTGGACCTGAGTTTCTCATACGGGTGAACTGAAGATGAAATTTATCAGATTTGAACATCACAGGTTTAAAGATTACTAGAGTGGGACGTGAGTTTCTCATTCGGGTGAACTGAAGATGAAATTTATCAGATTTGAACATCCCGGGTTCAAAAATTTCTAAAGTTGGACTCCGAGTTTCTCATTCGGATGGCGAAGATGAAATTTATCAGATTTGAACATCCCGGGTTCAAAGATTACTAGAGTTGGACCTGGGTTTCTTATTCTGATGAACTGAAGATGAAATTTATCATATTTGAACATCACTGGTTCGAAGATTACTAGAGTTAGACCTGAGTTTCTCATTTGGATGAACAGAAAATGAAATTTATCATATTTGAACATCACAGGTTCAAAGATTACTAGAGTTGGACCTGAGTTTCTCATTCGGGTGAACTGAAGATGAAATTTATCAGATTTGAACATCAGAGGTTCAAAGATTACTAGAGTTCGACCTGAGTTTCTCATTCGGATGAACTAAAGATGCAATTTATCAGATTTGAACATCAGGGTTCAAAGATTACTAGAGTTCGACGTGAGTTTCTCATTCGGGTGAACCGAAGATGAAATTTATCAGATCTGGTGCAATAAATATTATGGAGACTGTGAAAATGACCAGACTACCCTTATTGGAAATAGGTAAAGTAAATATTATAAAATGTGAAAATGACCATATTACCCTTAATGGAAATAAGTGCAATATACAAATATTATGGAGACTGTGAAAAATGACCAGACTACCCTTATCGGAAATAGGTAAAGTAAATATTACAGAATATGAAAATGACGATATTACCCTTAATGGAAATAAGTGCAATAATATTATGGAGACTGTGTAAATGACCAGACTACCCTTATCGGAAATAAGTAAATAAAATATTACAGACTATGAAAATGACCATATTACCCTTAGTGAAAATAAGTGCAATAAATATTATCGAAACTTTAATAATGACCAGACTGCCCTAATCGAAAATAAGTAATATAAATATTACACTTTGAAAATGACCATATTACCCTTGATGGAAATAAGTGCAATAAATATTATGGAGACTGTGAAAATGACCAGACTACCCTTATTGGAAATAGGTAAAGTAAATATTATAAAATGTGAAAATGATCATATTACCCTTAATGGAAATAAGTGCAATAAATATTATAGAGACTGTGAAAAATGACAAGACTACCCTTATCGGAAATAGGTAAAGTAAATATTTCAGAATGTGAAAATGACCATATTACCCTTGATGGAAATATGTGCAATAAACTTTATGGAGACTGTGAAAATGACCAGACTACCCTTATCGGAAATAAGTAATTTTCAGAGAAGGCTTCACGTTGTTTGCTGCTCAGTCACCTGAGCATTATTTTTTGAGCATTACATTTTGTTTTACAACACTTATGAAGCGTTGTCATAAAGTTAGTTTATTTTTTTTTTTTTTTTTTTTTTTTTTTTTTTTTCCTGAATCACATACTTTTATTGAAAAAGGCCAAATTACAATCCAATTACAACATTAAAAAAGAAACAAAGCAACTAGCCCTGAAACAAGAAGATAAAATTTGAACCAAAAAGAAAACAAATTCAAATAAGCGGCCCAAAACTAAGCTAAACCTCCCTTATCAACTAAATCTGTAGTATTCAACATTTGGCATTTCCACTCTTGGCAGACACTGAGGTCTACCAATGTAAATATGTCTAACTCCAGCAGCTAAAGAGGCTCCCTTCTTTGCCATATTGTCAGCTGAGAAGTTGACCTCTCTGTAACAATGTTGATATCTAATTGAATTGAGCTTCCTTGTAACAATACTCCATCTTCCTTTAAGAAACCATGGAACCTTTCCCCGAGCAAATTCATCCGAAACAGGTTTGAGAGTCTCAAACAATGATTATCTTCAACTTATTCCATTGCATGACTAATTCCAAAGCACACATAATCCCATAAGATTCTCGCAAGATAGTTAGAAGCCACTCCAATGCCACCAAAGGAGAGCACCTAAGACCTCGACAATTTGAATCTCTAACCACAACACCAAATCGCCGAACCAGGATTACCAAATGATGAGCCATCACAACAAAACATCACACTATCTTGTTCAGGAGGATACCAATAGCATGTCTTAATGAATTGAAATTTGGATAGTCTTTTCCCTAAATGAAATTTGTCAATGATTTCTTGATCATAATTTTGATTCCATTTGGTGCCTGTAATTCTCAATCCACTCTCATTTACTAATTTCATGATTCTACTCTTGAATCTCTGCATATTTGGATTAATCTCTTCAAAGAATTTGTTATTCTTCTGGAACCACAGTTCCTTTAGAATACTGCATGATGCATTTATCCAGATTTGTTTGACCAGAGGACTGCAGTTAGAAGCCTTTTTCCATACATCTTCAAAAGAAGTAGGCACTGTGAACTTAAATACTGCACAGATCCATTTCCAAATTTCAGAGCTAAAGCTACAATCCCATAGCAAGTGATTCATACTGTCTTCTGTAGCCTCACAAATGCAGCATCTTGAAACTATTTCATATCCATTCCTAATCATGCATTGATCATCCACATAAATACCTTGAATAAGCTTCCAAACATTACTAGCAATTGAAGGATGGAGAAACTGAGACCATATTTTCTTTGACCAATTGACTGGCTGTTCTTTATGTCTCATTTTATCAACTGCCACTGATGTCACAAAATCTCCTTTTAATGTTCTTGTCCATATCATAGTATCCTCTCCCCCAATCACTTCAGGCAGATGAAGATTATTGAAGATCTGATGAAGTTCACTATTTAAAGACCATTCTCCATTTAATAAAATATCAGAAACTTTCAAGCTTATATTCTCAATAACATAACTGTGATGTGCAAATCTATCATACAAGGCACCATCTTCTATCCAATTATCAAACCAGACTGATATATTTTCACCATTCCCTATAATCCATCTTGTGTCTTCTTTCATCATTTGCCATGCCCATTTCAAACCAGGCCAAACTGAAGATTTCTGCCACTCAGTTTTCCATCTCCCATTCTTATCTTTATATTTAGCATGAAAGAACAAAGCCCAGTCTTCTTTAGAAGTATTAATTTTCCACATCATTTTCATAAGAAGGGCCCTATTGAGATCACCAAGCCTTCTAATCCCTAAACCTCCTTCACTAAAGGGAGTACAAACTCTTTTCCAAGAAAATTTATTATATTTCCTTGTATCCCCATCTCCAGACCACAGAAAGTTTCTCATGATTCTTTCACAGTTTTTAATTACTGAAGCAGGCCATTTATACACTGCCATATTATAAACTGGAATACTACTTAGCACAGACTTTATCAAAACTAATCTTTCATGAAAAGATAGTAATTTACCTTTCCAAATGGCAAGCTTTCTTTGCATCATCTCAACCATTGGCCATACAGTTGACACTTTCACCCTTCCTGTTGTAAGAATGACTCCAAGATATTTGTCAGGGAAAGAACTTATTTCCATTTGAATTATCTCCTTAAGTTGCTTTTTCCTTAGCTCAGAAGTTCCATCAATAAACATTTTACTTTTACTTTTGTTGATGACTTGACCTGAACTTTTTTGGTATTGCTCAAGAAGATTCATAAGGTTTAATACACTCTTTTTAGCACCATTTATGAAAATAAACACATCATCTGCAAAGAATAAATGGGTAGGATGAATACCTTTTCTTTCCACCATGGGACTAATTAAACCTTCTTCAACCATTTGAGATAACTTTCTGCTCAAAGCTTCCTCCATTAACACAAATAAGATGGGAGACAAAGGATCTCCCTGTCTTAACCTCTACTCACGAGAGAAGAAACCACAAGGTCCACCATTCACCATCACAGAGATTTTAGCTGATTGAAAGAGAATAAGAAGCCAATCACACCAACTTTTAGAGAAACCAAATTTTTTCAAAACCTGAAACAAGAATTCCCAGCTGACTGAATCATAAGCTTGGGAAATATCCAATTTGAGGGCTACATTACCACACCTTCTTTTTTTGGACATTTCATTAACCAATTCTGAAGCTAATAAGATTTGATCTTGAATACATCTTCCTTTGACATAAGCTGCTTGTTGAGGAGATACCAACTTATTCATCAAAGTACTTAGTCTAGTAGCTAGAATTTTGGTAAAAATTTTAAAACTCACATTGCTTAGACCAATAGGTCTAAAATCGTGGATTTCTTGCTCCTTCGATTTAGGAATAAGTACCAAAAAATTTGAATTTAACCCTTTTGGAATAAATTTTCTCCTCCAAAAAACCGAATGGCACTCACTACATCTTGATGAATAACATTCCAGCAAGCTTTGTAAAAACTCCCTGAAAAGCCATCTGGACCAGGAGCACTATCTTCATCCATTGCAAAAAGAGTTTGTTTAATTTCCTCTGCACTAGGAATTGCATCTAACATGTTTTGATCTTCATTAGTTATCACTTCAGGAATACCACTAAGCATAAGGTCACCATTTCCAACCTCTTTATGCTTAAATTTTTCTTCAAAGAATTTTACCAAAACATCTTGAATTTGTTTCTGATCATCAATAATATTTCCATTACCATCCTCCAACTCAGAAATCAAGTTTCTTGCATGTCTGATTTTAAGTTGAGCATGTAAGAATCCTGTATTAGCTGCACCTTTTTGAATCCATTTGTTTCTGGATTTTTGCTTAAGAAAAGTGTTCAACTGAACTTCTTTAGAGTTAAATAAATTTTGAGCTTCAACCAAAGAATTAAGAGCTGATTCATCAAAAGGGTTATTATCTGAGTTGACCATTGCATCTTGAACCTTAGCTTCAGCTTCCTTGATTTGAACATTTATGTTACCAAAAACCTTCCAATTCCATTCAATAAGAATCTTTTTTAGTTTCTTTAATTTCTGTTGAAATACAAAAGCTGGATCACCCACTATGTGCTCTGACCAACATTTTTCAACTACTTCCATGAAGCTTGGATGTGAGATCCACATTTTTTGAAATCTCATAGGAGTATTATGTGGTTTTGGTATATGAGCTTCACCACCCAACAAAGGAGAATGATCAGAAGCTACTCTTAATCCAACTTTATAACTCCAACTTCCAAATTTTTGTAACCATAAATTGTTGAATACAGCTCTGTCCAATTTGCACAAAATCCTTTTATTTCCATGTTGGCAATTAGACCAAGAATGATGAAGACCAGTACTAGGAGCTTGTATTAATCCACAAGTATCCAAACAATTATTAAATTCAAGCATTGACCTTCTATTTGGACTTTTTCCACCAACTTTCTCATCAGCTGAAATAATTGCATTATAATCACCAATAGCTAACCAAGGTTTATTTAAGCCACTTATAACTTCCATTTCAGACCATAAATATCTTCTTTGAACAAGATTTACATGAGCATGAATTCCAGAAATAAGAACATCACCAAATTCCACTGTTATCATCTGACTTGACATAGACACCACTGTAGGAGAAGGCAAATTTCTATTCCAAAAGAGCCAAATATTACCTTTCTGATTTGAGACTGAATTATGAATCACCATCCTATGCATACTGATGCAGATTCAATTTATTGCAAAAAGAAGAAGAACAAAAACTTTTGGTTCTCGCTACCCAAACTATTGAAGGATTAAACTGATTTATTAGAGCCCTTAATTTATTTTGAGACCTGGCTCTTCTAAGGCCTCTTAAATTCCAATATAAGACTTTCATGGTTTGGATTGGAGGCCTTTTGTGCCTCCTTTTCCTTGATTTTTTCTCAAATTGTACTTACTAGATAATTGAGTACTAGAAGAAGCTTGAGTATTGGATACCTGACCACTTGTAATCTCTTTGTCTACTGAATTATTAACTGCAGATGGAGGTTTTTGAACAACTCTTGACCAGGAAGTTACAGGAATCCTCTCAGAAGACACTGTACCATTCTTACCATTAATGAAATTGATTTCACTATTTTCCAAAGAATTATCCTCTACCACCTTAAGAATTTTTGTTGGAGTTATAACATCTTGTTCTTTACTTGGGCTGCTATTATCTTCTGTCAAAACTACCTCAGTATCTTGTAAAGAGCCAAATCTTCCACTAGAGATATGAATCTCATTATTTACTTTGGAGGAACAACATTAGTAGATATTACGGGCTCGCAATATTAATAGGATCTTCGGAGGTGGACAAATATCAAAAGGCTTTTGTATATTAGGTACCTCAACTTGTTCCTTCACACCCTTAGAAGTGGAGTGCTCATTTGAAGAGCCTTTCCAAGTCTACATTCGATAAGCAATGACCAACAATTTTACATTTGTAATGTAATTTTTTGGAAGATTATGAAGAACAACATCCCGAGAGAAACTTCCATATTTAGTAATAATCCATAACTTGTTAGGAATCGGGTTTGCAAGATTGATTTCAACCAAAACCCTTGCAAAAAACCACTGGAGAATTTTAGAGTAGCATCATCCACTTTCACAGAGTACCAATTGCATCACAAATAGTAAAAGAGTCTTTTCATCCCAATATTCTAAACTCAAACGGAAGAGAAACCCAAATCAATGCATGGGATGTTCTTTGATTTGTCGGGTCTAAAATTTGGAATCCAATTCCGAGTTCTCAAAACCTGATCCTGAACATCCCAGCTATAATTTCGTATATAATTCTGATCTACTGCATTAGATAATTTGATAGTGAAAAAACCTTTACCCAAAGGAATCAATTGACAATCACCTGTTAACTTCCATTGATTTCTTAAAATCACCATTGCGTCACCAAATTTAATTTCCGGAAAAATCCAATCTACCAATCAAAGAGTATTTCCAAACATCATACCTCGTTATTATTGTTATCCTCGATCAAAGTAATCGAAGGACATTTTTCAGATGATTCTGAAAGATTGACAACCCTAGAACCATTTCCTGAAGCTCCTTTATTCATTTCACTTTCCATTATGACTATTGAATATTCATTATTACCAAAACAATTGAAAGACAAGATTATTAATCACCTGAATTAAATGAAACACCTGAATCCAACCTGATTTTAATGAAGGAAGAAGAAGATCGAAATAAATTTTTGAACCGAAGTTAGTCACGATTTGACCGAGACCTGAGACTCGTCCGAGTGCAATCTCGTCAGATCCTCCCATAAAGTTAGTGTATTAAAGAACCACCAACTTGACAGAACCTATGATAGTGTAGGATGGTTAGTGGTGTAGATTTCCATGCCCGAGGCTCATGATTGAATCCCCCCAACCTCATTTTTTCCAACATTATATATTTTTACTTCTACAACACTTATAAGTGTTGTTATAGGTTTCTATTTAAAAAAAATGAAAAAAACCAAAACTTGTGAACTGAAAGGATGGTTGATGAGCATACACTTCCATACAGTAGGTTCATGTTCGAATCTCCCCTCTAACATATTTTCCGTTATCATATTTTTGTGCTCTTCAACAACACTTGTGAGAGTTGTGATAGGCTAAGTCACTACACTTATAAAACAGAGTTGTTATAGCTCAATGTCGTCACAACACTTTTTCTTAAGGAGTTGTCGTTTGTTTTCTTAGCACAACCCCTTGTTTCCTAAGGGTTGGCAGTGATGATATACCACAACTCTTCCTTTGAATTCAGTTGTAAAACATAGGACTTTCTACAATACTTAGGTAAGCGTTGTAAATCGCCAGTTGTAGATGTATATTTTTCCTGTAGTGGTCTCCTTTATGTTTTGTCTCTTAGTTTGTCTACCACTCTAAACACGTTATCAGCACCTTGTTCTTTGTTTCCAATTGAGTATTAATCCTTCACAAACAAAAAAATTGTTGGCTCCATTCTTAAAACAAGTAGGATTTTTCCAAAAGAAGGAGGTATATCTCAACCATTAGTATTTATTTACTCTTGTTGAAAGTGATATATTTGTCTCATCTATCACATGACATGATAATATTAGCTCATACTCTTTATTTTAACTACACCAAAAGTTAAAAGAAAATAATCCATTTGATTTTTACTAAGTTGATTTTCAACTTGATAGTGATAGCTTATTTGTTTCTTTATGATCACATGCTTGTCTTCTAACATGAAAGTGATATTTTTATCTATAGTTTAATTAATTAAAATCATGTGATACACAAAAGTGTAGTTTGCTTTACTTTTCAAAAAAAAAAAACCTCACTGATTTTGTTTCAAACTCCCCATGTGATGTTGTACTTGATCTTTCATTTTTTTAATTAAATAAATAAATAAATACATGTATGGATATCACCTTTTGAAGAATATCATTTCATTCTACTTGTTAGAAAATATATTATACCCATGATGCATATATATGTATGTTAATAATTTTTCTTTTAAGCCATGAACATTCTAGTATTTTATTTTTATCAAATATTTATCATATATGTATGCATCCGTGATGTTATCCCCACCAAATGTTATAATTTACCATACATATTTTTTTAGTATGTTAAACTATTTTATTTAGACCTTCCTAAAAAATAATTTAAATTTTTGACATATACTTTATGTTTAGTATTATATCTTAGTTTGATATTACTCATGCATGTCACAAATATTAACCAAAATTTATTTTTATCCCAAACCTGTCATTCACACTAAATATGCAAACGAATTAAGACTTAAATTCCGTAATTTTATATGCGTATATAAATGATAAATGGGTCCGTAGTTTATTTTTTTTTCTAATAGACCTATTTTTAGTTGACTATTTTGTCAACCTTGTTACCAAATTGTTTGCAATTTTTAATCATAAAGAAATTTGGTTTGCAAACAGAGCTCCCTTGTTAAAAACCATAAAGAAGCTTGTTAATTAATTTTGTGGATCGGGTTAAGATCAAAGATTGGACTATATGATATATCCGTATTACCCACAAAACCATAAAGAAAGTTGGTGATGGGAAAATGATATCGTGATTTGTTATGGACTCAGAAGGACTTGAGCACCATATTAATGTCCTTTATCTTGTCTATGTAGATGGACCCAATTCGACCAGAATTAGAACTTTTGGACTCAACGGGACTTAAGTACCACCGTTGGGTATCTGATGTGGAAACCACCTTCGTGGAAAAGGACTACACCTCCACTATCAAGCCATCTGCCGACGCTGCTCCGGAAAATGAGAAAGACAAAGCTCATGCTCTTATGTTCCTTAAGAGGCATATCGATCCTAACCTACGTTGGGGTTATCATCACTTGAAAACGCCAAAAGAGCTATGGATGCTCTAGATAGCCGTTTTTGGGAACATTCATGATTCCTTAATACCACAATTGAACGTCCCGTGGAACGAAATCCGCTTCTCGATTATGTAAAGGTAAATGATTTCCAAAAGACATGTACGCAAATTCGGGCATCTATGGACTTTTGTGGAAAAACCATACAGATGAGGAAATGATTGAAAACCCTATCGAACCTTTCCCACCTCGTCCATGATACTAGCGAACCAAAGCATCGTTTAGAGGTGGACAACAAAAGAATCACCACATAAAAGAGGTTGATAAACTTATTGCAAGTGGCCGAAAGGCACAATGAGATTCTTGTCAATAACAATGAGAGTGACAATAGGAAAAGAAAGTTCACGAAGCTAACCATGGCAAGGTCAATAAGGGAAAGAACCCCAAAGGAAAAATGGCTCGAAATTCTGATTCACATTCCCATGATACATACCCACGTGGAGATAATGCCTCTCGTGAAAGAGGACGTAAGGGACATAATCGAGGTCGATGACGTAAAGGTCACTCTAATGTTTGGCACAGAGAAGGAACTTCTGGCCATACGGGTGGTGATCCTAAGTTCGAGAAAACACCTAAAATCCCGCTAACAAAAAGGTCGCAAAACGAAAGTGCGCCTTGTTTTAGGTGTGGATTTACCGGACATTGGTACAATCATTGCAAGGCTAGTGCCAATGTAGTCATGAAGTTAAAGTAAATTTGGAAACTCTCGAACAAGAGGCTAACTATATGGAAGAAAATGATGTAACCCTCGACGTCAACCTCACAATTTCGACTTCTGGGCAATGAGGACTTTGCCCCAACTATGGATGTGCCTCGATTTTGGCAGGCCTAAGAATTTAGTTTACGGCTTGCTAGACTGTCTGTTTTTATATGCTTTGAAGTTTTTATGTTATCTTAGACTATCGTTTGTTTAATAGTTTAAGTAGCTGTTACCGTTGTTGAACACGTTCTTACCATCTTTATGTTATGTGTATGGATTATCTATAAGTACTTATTTTCTATTATGTTTTATAGAATTTTACTTTGTTCATGATAATATGTTGTTTAGCATGTAAATTAGAATGGAAAGGACGCCATTCTAGTATAACAAAATTCTCTACAGGAAGTGAGATAAATTGTACGTTTTTCTTTGTTTATAACATTCCTACCTAATGTACTTGTAGGAATGTCTCCAGGAGAAATTGAATGTCTAGTTGATAGTGCAACCACCCACACTATCCTAAGAAACAGACAATTGTTTGTCGATTTTACTCCTTATAATACATTCGTGACTACGATGATTGGATCATCGCAAGTAATAATGGCAAGGAACTTGCTCAATTCTTGTTGCCAAACCAAGCACAATGATTAAAGTCACAGAAGCTCTATATGATCCAAGAGCTCACCGCACTTTGTTAAGTTTCAAAGATATCCGTGCTAACGGTTATCACTTAGAAACTCATTGTGAAAATGGAATTGAGTACATATATGTGACCTCTAGTGAATGCGGAAGGAAGCGCATCTTAGAGAAACTAATAAGTCACTCTAGTGGATTGTATATCACCACTATTAGGATTATCGAATCCCATGTGGTTGCCAACGATGAACTGTTAGCCGGTGACTTATATAAGCTTTGGCACGATCGACTAGGGCACCGGGCCGTGATATGATGATCCGTGTTTTGAAGAACTCACACGGACATCCGTTCTTTCGAATGAAAAAAGAAAATGGGACAAAAGATTGTTACAATGCGGTAGTAACAATGCATTCTAAAGTAAATGATGCACATTTCATGCCTTCTAAAGCAAGAGAAGTGCAACCTTCATCTTCCAAAGTAATTGAAGCGCACTCCTTGTCCCATTCTTCGTTGTCCTTATCAAGGCACACGCTCATTCTCGCAAAGCTTGTTCTCTAGCAAAGACAGGATCGAGACCATCCTATGCTAAAGATACCAAACAAAATATTCCATTTTTACAAAGAATACAAGGTGATATTTGTGGACCTATACATCGTAATGTGGACCATTCGTATTTTATGGTTCTCGTTGATGCTTAACCCGTTGGTCACATGTTGCATTGTTGTCCACAATAAATGCCGCATTTGCAAAGCTCCTAGCACAAATTATACGACTAAGGGCTCACCACCCGATCATCCAATCAAGTCTATCGGACTTGATAATCCGGAGAATTTACATCTAAAGGATTTGATGATTTATGTATGTCTAATGGAATTGACATAGAGCATCCCGTACCCCATGTACACACTCAAAATGGTCTCTGAAGGCTACCATCAAAAGGTTCTGAGATGATAGCTAGGGCATTGGTTATGCGTTCCAACCCGCCTATTACCGCCTGGGTACGCCATATTGCATGCAAACATTACTTATTCGCTTTAGACCCACCGCTTTAAATAACCATTTTTCTTCGTATCAGTTGGTAACCGGATATGAGCCCGATATTTTCACATTTACGCATATTTGGTTGTGCCGTATACGTGTACTATTACGCCCCCACATCGTACTAAGATGGGTCCACAAAGACATGTAGGT
Organism: Papaver armeniacum; assembly: GCA_023531295.1. Classification (NCBI taxonomy): domain Eukaryota; kingdom Viridiplantae; phylum Streptophyta; class Magnoliopsida; order Ranunculales; family Papaveraceae; genus Papaver; species Papaver armeniacum. The sequence goes on from JAJJWW010017401.1 coordinate 211,196, forward strand.
ATTTATGTTGGATACGAATCCCCAATAATTATCCGCTACTTAGAACCTTTGACAGGCGATCTCTTTACCGCTAGATTTGCGGATTGTCACTTTGATGAGACAACCTTCCCGTCGTTAGGGTGAGGTATAGAAAAGGATTTCCAAAGGGAACGACAGGAATTGTCGTGGTATGTTCCCACGTTGTCTCATCTTGATCCCCGCACTCCACAATGCGAAAGTGACGTGAAAAGAATTATCGATCTTCATAATGTGGCAAATTCAATGCCTGATGCATTTCTCGATATTGCTAAAGTGGACGAGATCACATATACCAAATTGCAAACGTTCTGCAAGGTTGAAATTCCGACAAAGGAAAAGGTACCATAAATATAGGTACCAAGGCCGCACTTGGTGGAAGTGTAGCCGAGGCCGTGGGCCCCAAAAGGAAGAGGGGAGACCACTTGGTTCGATCGATACTCGCCCAAGGAAGAAAAGGGCGAGTAAGGCACAAACCGATCCATATATCATCAATACGTGATAATCCATCTCATGAGATTGTCCCCGATTACGATTATGTCCATGAACCATTCTTGGGGACGCCCCGAAGTTTGAATTGATTCGCAGAACAAAGAAATCTCTATGGATTGTGAAAGTTCATACGTGTTGATGGAAAGATCCTCCACGCATATTGATGATATATTCGCATATACAGGTTGCTCGAGAGATTATAGAGCACGGCGATATCGAACCACGCTCTATTGCAGAATGCCAAAAGAGAGCAGATTGGCCTCAATGGAGAGATGCAATCCGTGCTGAATTAAATTCACTGGCAAAAAGACAGGTATTTGGTGCGGTAGTGCTAACCCCACCAGTTGTAAAGCATGTAGGACATAAATGGGTATTTTTCAAAAAGCGTAATGAGAAGAACGAAGTCTTGAGATATAAGGCTCGCCTTGTGGCGCAAGGTTTCTCACAACGCCCTGGGATTGATTACGAAGAAACCTACTCTCCGTAATGGACATCATAACGTTCCGTTACTTAGTCCGCTTTAGTAGTTTCGGAAAGGACTTGAAATGCAACTTATGGATGTGGTTACCGTACATCTCTATGGGGATCTTGATACGAGAGATATTCATGAAATTTCAGAGATGGACTTCCATTGCCCAAATCAAGTAACTCTAAACCACGGAGTGCGTTTTGCAATTCGGTTAAACGCTCACTTTACGGATTAAAGCAATCCTCGGGACGGATGTGGTATACCCGTCTAAGTGATTATTTGATTGGGAAGGGATATACAAATAATGAATTGTGTCCTCGCGTGTTTATAAATAGAAAACAAGTTCGGATTTGCTATTATAGTTGTCTATGTCGACGACATGAACATAGTAGGTACTCTTGATGAACTAAGAGAAACCGCAAGCTATTTGAAATCCGAATTTGAGATGAAAGATCTTGGGAAAACTCGAATGTGTCTAGGACTTGAACTAGAACATCGAGCTTGTGGAATATTAATCCACCGGTCTGCATATATCCATAAGATACTCGTGCAATTTAATATGGACAAAGTGCACCCTTCTAGCACTCTCATGGTTGGTCGAACTTTAGATGTACATAAAGATCCATTTCGTCCAAAGGAAGATGCCGAAGATGTATTGGGAGCGAATATCCCTATCTAAGTGCAATAGGCGCATTATTGTACTTAGCACAATGTACTCGACTAGATATCTCATTCTCAGTGAATTTGTTAGCTAGATATAGCTCAGCGCCAACGCAGCTTCATTGGAATGGTATAAAGAATATCTTTAGATACCTAAAGGGAACCATTGACTTGGGTTTGTTTTATCCCTACGAAGACGAAAGGAGAGATGCTAATGTGATTGCAACTCCTTATACTGGAACCCCAAATAATGTTTTGGTCGGTTTTGCTGATGCTAGGTACCTCTCAGACCCACACAAAGGTCGATCACAAACTGGATACGTGTTCACTATCGGGAATACAGCGATATCCTGGAGATCGACCAAGCAAACACTTGTGGCTACCTCCATGAACCACTCTGAGATCATTGCCCTACATGAGGCGGTTCGTGGAGTGTATATGGTTAAGGTCTATCATTACACACATTCGAGGGACATGTGGTTTGAGTTCTACTACAGAAGAGCCAACTTGCATTTACGAAGATAATGCAAATTTTGCATCGAACAGATGAAACAAGGGTATATCAAGGGTGATAATACGAAACATATATTGCAGTTCTTCTACAATCAAAGCAACAACAATGTCTTTTAAACACTCAGTCAGTAAAGTAAAATCGGCGAAAATTTGTGAACTTATTTACTAAGTCATTACCTAAGGCCACATTTGAAAAACATGTGAGAAGTATAGGACTAAAGAGATTGTCCGAACTCCCGTGACTCCATGTGACTAAAGGAATTGTCCACTCCCATGATGTATTAGACTAAAGAAATTGTCATGCATCGGGGAGCACCCGGATGGTATGTTGAACTCTTTTCCTTCACAAGAGGTTACTTTTTCCCAATCGGGTTTTGTTACTCGAAAAAGGTTTTTAATGAGACAACAATAATACCATAAATGCAAATCATGGAGAGATGTCGACATCGTGGGGAGCACCTAGCGATGCATCGATGACATCAAAGTGTGTTGTACTCTTTTCCTTCACCGAGGTTACTTTTTCCCACAGGGTTTTGTTACTCGGCAAGGTTTTTAATGAGACAACAAAAACACTAAAGATACAACTTTGGTTGAGGCTATTCTTCTCCTTACAAGTGTTCGGGTTTTTTGTAGAAATATTTTCACGACACGAGTTCTACAAAGGAGAAGAGTCCCGACAAGCGAACGCCATTTCGAAGCTCAAGTATTTTTTCTCCTTTGACAGTTTTTCATCAACGGATGTTTTCTCGGAAAGGTTTTGACAAAGCAGCTTAGTTTGTAATGGAGGTCATTCAAGGAGGAGTGTTGTAGTAACATGTGTGGGAATGTGTCCCACATCACATCACATGTGTCAAGATGCATGTCATCTCCTTTCTCAAACTAGACACATGTGGGAATTGTTCTTTCCCTTACTACCACTTGTACTTACACAAGCTATCCTTGTCTTGTATTTAAAAAGAGAAAATACTAATGAGAAAACATACCCGATTTCTCTTTCTCTTTCATGCTTTGTCTCCTTTATGTTTTGTCTCTTAGTTTGTCTACCAGTCTAAACAAATCTTTACATTTTGTGTCCAACATAATCAGGACCCGGTCAAACAACCCTTGACTTAGCAAAAATCAACACTTGGAAAAAACCATTCGGTTTTCTAGTTACTCTTTTCCTTTACCTGAAAATCTGATATATTCCATCTCCAGTTCATCCGGATGAGAAACTCAGGTCAAACTCTGGTAATCTGTGAAAATGACCAGACTACCCTTATCAGAAATAAGTAAAGTAAATATTACATACTGAAAATTACCATAATACCCTTACTGGAAATAAGTGTAATAAAAATTATGGAGACTGTGAAAATGACCATACTACCCTTATTGTAAATAACTAAAGTAAATATTACAGAGTGTGAAAATGACCATATTACCCTTATCGGAAATAGGTAAAATAAATATAACAATTCTCGTGAATGACCATATTACCCTTAATGGAAATTAGTAGTTAAGGTGAAAAGGGCGTAAAGACTAAACTTCTCATATATTATTCCAAGTTGCAATTTAAATAGCTAGTAGTTAGGGTGATAGTGTTGAATGCATATCAGATACGTTGGGGTATATGCTATAGCGGCAATGATGATGAATGACAAAGCAGAGAGTTGTATTTTACTGCAACTTGCAATATTTTTCATCTTATATTTAGTGAAAGCTCGACAAAGATCATATATGTTGGTACATGTCATATACTCCCTAGCTGTTGTTAGTATCATCAACCGTATTACCTTATATTTAGTGAAAGCTCGACAAAGCAGAGTGTATATATGGACAAACATGAAATTAGATGTGTATTAAGTTAAGAAGATTGAACAGAAATCTTTATCGTATCACTTATGTTAGTGTCTTATATTCCCTCTCCTCGTGTTCTTATGTGATATTTTGTCTTGCCTAAAATGTTAGTTGTTGATCATGTGCTTTTTCAGCAACTAGCATAGTTGTTAGTTCACTACCCTATTGCGGAATGCATTATGTAGGATTAAACTACTTCCAAACTCTTTAGAATAGAGTGAATTCTGGCAATTTCAAGCCCCTACTTCCCGATATGAAAGGGAACATAAAAACCACCCGACCATTTGATGGTTCTCTCACAAAATTATAGTTCTAAACCCAACCAATTTGGTAATCTTCTCTTCCTTTGCTCTTTATGAATTATTACTGAGCCCAAATTAATACTCCTCCGTCCCACCATTAGATGACCTCTTGGTATAAGATCTTGTCCCATCATTAGTTGACATATTTCACTAATCAAGGGGGATATCTCTAAAACTACCCTTTTGATTGATTATCGGTGATCATAAGAAATATGTATAATTTGATATTCATGTTTATACTGCGTTACATAGGTGTTTTAAAATGATTTTCAACGATTTAAAATTTACGAAAATCTATGGTATAGTTTGAGAGATAAATGATTTCTAAAATTTACAAATTATTATCCATAGGGTATAGTTGTAAAAAATATTTAAAAACACTCATTTCATTCATTCTTTTAAGAATGCTAAAACTTCAACTGCTATATCTAATAAGTGGGACGGAGGGAGTATTTTTTTTTTTATGCTATTGGACCCGTAACAATCTTACCCTACCATCGACAGAGTTCAAAAGCTACCTCCAAATCCATAAACACTTTTCTCCGACAAGATAAAAAGTTGAGGCCAAATTTAGAAGGCTGCTAAGATTTATTAAATGCCATATGATCTGAGGGGAGATTTTACTTAGTATTGAGGACTACTAATACTAAGTAAATGCAAATGCAACGGAATGCAGCAATAATAATTTTTTGGTGACTAGTCAGGTGCTGTGCCTGTGTAAGCACAAGATGGGGAACATCCGCAGATAGATTTCATTTCCAGCATGTGAAGCCCACAAATAAAACAAAAAGAAACATCTTCACAATTAAAATAATCAAATTACTACTCCCTCCGTCCCATATATATATAGGTGGAATTTTGGTTTTTGTTTGTCATTCCACTAAATAACTGACTTTCGCTTTTTAAGATGAATTTTTCCACATATACCCATATTTATTGTACATAGATAATTGTGTTGGAGAGATAAGGCGAAGGGCAAAACAAGAAAAAAAACATATAAAATTATGAATCCTATCAATTTCTTGTCTAAGAAAATTGTCACTCTCCTCCTATATATGGACGCGAGGAAGTACTATTTAGCGTTCATGCATGACTTCATTCCACTTTTCAAGGCAATGGCTGACACAAAAATGGATCGAGTTTTTCTTGTTTAAGATGAAACCAAAAAAATTGTGAGCTTACACTGGTAATGACAAACCGATTTTCATTGAGTTCCATGTGACTGTATCAGTCCATAATTAGTAAACCTATGCGTTAAAACATTGGATCAGATAGTACTGTAGATCTTTGGTCAAACTTTCTGATCCGATCCAATTAACTTATGAATTAAAATATCACCTGGGTGGTTAATTAATTAGCTAGTACTGGATTAGTTTTAATAAAATTATGAAACTTGATTATTATTACAGTTTTTTGGTTAAATAGGTCCTAGATTTAAATTCCTGGGTCTAAAAGACACGTAAAATATTGGTCTGGGTCTAATATCCAAGTATCTCTAAGATACTTTTCTAACATCCAAAATCGGATATATCACCCAATTTAATTCATCTGATTTTCTAGGACAAGTCTAAAATACCCTTTAAGTAGTTACAGAACTGAATTGTAGACTAGATGATGATGATTGATCTCATTACCGTCGAGACGAGAGAGGCGATGAAATCATCTACATCTTTTTCTACTTTTGATATTGATTTGATTAATTATGGTTTGTTCAACAAATTTTAAGATGATTCTCTGTTTTGATTTCTTTTCATGAAATTTGGGTTTATATTTACTTGAGTAGATCCACCCCTGTTATATTTGCTTCCGATCTCGAAATAGGGTCAATCCTTTGAACATTATTTTGTTTTGAGGTATAGTTAAATTATTTAAATAGGATCTAAATTTGAAATTAGTTGCGGTAAACAATTGATTGACGAACTCGATTAGAATTCTAACATTTTTGTTCAATTTTCTATTTCGGTAAATGTACGCTGAAACAACAAAGTTAAACTTACACTAGGTTGCTTAATTGCTTTTAGTAGAGACCCTAGAGATTATCTTCCATGTATGACTATGATCTCGCTTAATTAATTTGCTTGGTTATGAGAAACATGAAGTTACTATTAAACAGCTCAATCCGAATGGAAGTCTTTGATTTAATTTCCCTTTCAACAATTTCAATCTCTCTTGAGAACATAAAGAAGTCAACAATATCAACCTCAAATTCATACCTATATCAACAGCAAAACGCACACAATTCGTTTGTTCAAATTCCTGAATGATCTAACTTTTACTTCCAACACTTGCTTTCAGCTAGCTATGGCTCTTGGGGTGGTAGAATGGGTTTAAGAGTTACAAAACATCCAATGAGGTTAGTTGTTGCCAACGGTTTTGAAATTAATGGGAAAAGAAGAAGATGGTGGTATTTGTTGTGAAGTAAAGTGTAAGACGATGGTATTAGGTTACGGAATGCTGAAAGCACCCTTTGTAGGATGGCGACATAATCAACATTTGATATCTCTGTCCATATGAATGTACGTTCTTTCACTTCATTGATTTGAAGTACATATGAAATTATCAGATGCATATCTCGTATTAAACAAGTGAAACATGCTTTTGCTTCCGGTGCAGTGAGTCTTCTTATGATACTTGAGAGAACCTTACTTGTAGATGGCAACCTTGACATAGTGGGTGAGCCAATGCTAACATTTTGCCATTCCTGTGAAGTGTAGATTATCGCATTTATCTAAGTTGAATCACTATTTAGACTACTGTGTAAGGTGATTATTAGGATAAAAATACACAAGATGCACCTAAGTGCGTAATGAATATTTAAAAAAAAGATATACTTTTGCCGGGTTTTCAGAAGTGCATAATGTATATTATTTTGATTTCTTTTGTTCCTCTCATTTTTTATTATTTAGATTGCTTTTTGGTGAATTTGATGGTAATTGTGGTGGTTTTGTTGTTTGAGATCACGAGCTAGTATTTTAGGTTGTTTATAAATATATTGCAGGTCCTAGATTTATCCATGAAATACACAAGGTGCACCTAGGTGCATCTCAGATAATTCGACGAGTAAATAAGTTTTGGTTGGTTGCACCCGAGTGCATCATGTATATTTTTTTGCTTCTTATATGGAAAACGCTTTGGGCATGTTGCATCTGGTTACATAATGCATATTCTTGTACACGATAAATTTTGACCAAGTTGCACTTGGGTGCATAATGCATATTTTTATATAAATAAATTTTGATCATGTTGCACCAGGTGCATAATGAATATTTTTATAGGAAATGAATTTTGGCCAAGTTGTACCTGGGTGCATAATGTAATATCACAAGTGGCTTCGTTTTTTAAATTTTTTTTTGAATTTCATATCAACAATGGATCTTGTTTTGTAGAGATTTTAGGCCCTTTCCTAAATTATAGATTTTATTAAAATCCGACATATATTTCGGAAGTTAGATTTTTCGTGATTAATTTTAAATATGAGAGAGAAAATAAATATGAAAGAGAAAAGGATATAATAAAGAATAAAGTTTAAAGTAAAAAGGGTATATATGGCTAATATTTCTATGTCTTTTCACCTGCAACTATATTTTACAAGTCCATTACTCCCATACTTTATAGGTTTTGGTCATATGACCCGTTTTCCCATTAATTACGGAACTACTTGTAATTGACCGCCTATGTACTATTTTTTTGGTTCCTCCAATGAGAGTGTGCCGTGTGGAAATACCTAAAACTAAAATAAGTTTCATTTTATAAGAAAATAGGAAGAATAATATCCAGCCACATGCAAAATCATGCTCGCTTGATCCATTAATGAGTAAAAGTTCAACAAATAGCATCTTATTTATATATTGGAGAAGGAAGACAAAATAGATGTCCTAGACTCCTAGTCCTTGGGGGTAGGGCTGCACATGGTTCGGTTCGGTACGGTTGTTGGCAAAAAAACAACCGAAACCGAAGTACTCGGTTTTCCAATATTGGAAATTAAATTGAAACCAATTAGCTTAGTTCGGTTTCATCCGGTTTAGAGACTTCCTGCTTTCAGATAAAACCACGTCTTTGGTTAACCAACCGATTTAAAATTTTATAGTTAATTCGTAGTTGTACAAACCTGATGGACAACTTTTTTCTAAACGTCATAAAAATTGTTATATTTCACAAAAAATTTAAAACACATTACATGTTCTTCCAACACAAATTAACAAAAACAAATAAAATGCAAAGAGTTCGGTTTCTCTTTAATAATAAAAAAATCAAACACCATAAGTTCATAACTAGTTGTTCTTTATGAAGTTTCGCATCTCTTTAGATGAGCAATCAAACCAATGGTCCCATTAGTCACAGGATCAGCAACAAGTCTTGCGTTACAATGATTTACAATTTACATACTTTGAAGGTGGCTCTTCCATATCGAAATGAGGCCATACATCCCTAATTTGACTCGCCTACCAAGTGGTGCTGCCACTACTGCGTTTTCCATAAGAGGTTTACTAGTACCGCAGATACGCAAGAATAAGTTGAGTGCATTCGATTTGTCAATAAATATCTATGAGATGTTATATGAAAGTAAATCGAACTAATACTAATACTAATACAAAGTACATATAATTCATGCTACCTAACCATTTAGGCATTAACCTACATCTCTTTAGATGAAGAAACAAACTAGAGGTCCCATTCTTCAAAGGATCAGCAGGGAAACTTGTGTTACAATACCGACACATAGCATGTTTTGAAGGTGGCTCTTCCATAACGAAGTGATCCCATATTGCAATTTCTAAATTGACGATGCCTACCAAGTGGTGTTCTTGCATTTTTTCATGGAAGGTTTAATAGTACCGCACATACAAGTGGAATAAACAACATATCGTAATGCATCCACCACATGACCAACATAATTTCATTATTCAATATTGTAGATAATGAAGAATCTCACATAACATCAAGAACATACTCCATATAGCTCAGTTGGAAATATTTTTCATTTCTTTTAATTCCCCAAATATGTATAATTTTAGTCACCCACACATATGTATAGTTTATATCCATAAATTACTTAGATCCCATTAATATTATGCCATACATCAACACAAATCTTATACTAACAATACACAATTTTAAAAAATAAAATTGAACCAAAGGAAATCAAGCCTCATACTAACAAAAATACACAAATCTCATAAAATCAAGCCTCCAAACCAAAGGAAACCACATAAGAGAAAATTATTCATTCAATTGAGTAAATTTAACAATAGATTTACCCAATCATTCTTCTGTAATACCCTTTTCACTTTTAAGTCAACCTAAATTAGTATCACAAAACTCTAATTTTCGCATTTGTAGCATGAAATCTAACTAAGAATTTCATAAATAATTCAAATCTAACGCTTATGATGAGATCTACCTTTCTTTTGTTCTCTGAGATGGAGAAAAACCTTACCAATGAATCCCGAAATCAAAAAGCGGTAATATCAAAATCTAAAAACACACAATGTTGAATTAAAATAACGATGAACGAAAAATTGAGAAGAGATTTGGGTAATCGAGATTTACCCTTTTTGTTGTAGAGATGGAGAAAAACTTTAACAGTGAACCCTAAAATCAAAAGCCCCGAAATCAGTAAAACCCCTAAACATGCAGTTGATAAAAAAATCAAAAGAGATTGAGTGAATAAGCTTACCTTTTTATTTATAGAGATAGAAGAAGAGGAAGAAGAAGTAGGTGGATCTGAATCTGATGAAGAGAAGAAAGGAGAAGAGAAGAAGGAAGAGAGAAAAAATGGGCAAGGATGCTTCTGGTCGATGGTGAATGAAGAGATAATGAAGGAATTATATACCTAAATCTAATGGATATGATTAAACCTAACAAATCAACGGCTAATATTTAGTTATATTCGGTTTTCAGTTAATTCGGACGTTTTTGACAAAACCGAAACCGAAATCGGATATATCGGTTTCCTAGAATTGACAACCTAAACCTAAACCGTTGGATTCGGTTTCACTTCGGTTCGGTTTATTTTGACACGGTTTCGGTTCGGTTCATGGTTATGGTTCGGTTTTGTGCAGCCCTACTTGGGGGTGTAAGTAAGACTGTAAGAGGAGTTCAAAGTTCAAACAAAAAATGAAAATATTTTGGGAGGGTAATAAGTGCAAAAAATAATCGCTAAAGAGAGAGGATTTGTCGAG